>JAQQAC010022981.1:1012401-1090324 GCA_029783875.1 Phataginus tricuspis
GGGGGGGTGGGGGGCTTCCAGCACCTTTCTGCTGAGCAGCCCAGCAGCCTGGTAGGTCACCTGCCTTTCTCAGAATGTCTGGTCTAGGACTGGCATGGATTAGCTCACCAGTAGGGAGTAACTAATCACTGGGCAGGTTTGCCTTCAGCCTGAGGACACTGGAGGTAAGGGGCCTTTGCAGGTTGCAGAGTACCTGGCCCCTTGCTGTCAGGTGGGTGAGCAGGATGGCAGGACAGGCTACCACATTCTCAAATCACCTTTCTTAAAATAAAAAAAAAGCCCTTGCTTTTTTTCTAGTTACATGAACATTAAATGTGTAAGTTTGTAAACATTTTATACTTCCCTGTTTTTTCTACAATTGCCCCGAATAGGAAAACGGAGACATGTCGGTGCAACTTCAGCATGTCCTCCCCAGCCTTTTCTGGGAATGCGCTCACACATACCGCTGTGCAGAACGTGATTCTTTCCTCTGATACAGAAACTGGATCGTGCTCCATATGGGGTCCTGGAGTAGCCTGCCTTTTGACCTGGCAATGTGTTGCCACTGTCCTATAGCATCATTGGTTGACTAAATTTACAACAGCAGTTCTCAATTCTGATTATGAGTTAGACTTAAAAAATAGGGGTGTCTGGGCCCTGCCCCTCCAAAATTCAGGTCAAATCTGGTGGCTTTGGGGTGGTAGGAGGCAGGGGAGGCAGTCAGGCTTCGCTCCGTCGTTAAACCCCCTTAGCGATTCTGATGGGCAGTCATGGCGTTTCACTTTCCCCTGTAGATTTAATGTTTTCTGTTTACTTAATTTCCTATTGTAGGATATCTGGGTGTTTCCATTTTTTAAATACCATAAATAATTTAACAGTGAACATCCTTGTGCATTCATTTTTGTGTACTTGGCATTCTACCCTTAGGGTGAATCCCTGGGAATGACAGTGCCGAGTCAAGTGGTGCCCTTGTAAGGCAGGTCGGTGCGCCTGGCCGGCTCACGGAGCTTCGAGTGACCCCTCCGTGCGCCTGCTGCTCACGGGGGCTTGTTCTACGGTGACGACCAAACGGATGTGCCCGATGCGAGTGTGGGGAAACTGCGCAACGGGGAAAGTGGGAAGACCCCAGTGGACAGGAAACAAGAGTAAACTGAGTAGCAGGGGCCCTGGAGGAGACAGAAATGGGCAGAGCTACTTTCAGCGGGGCGGGTGGGGAAGGGAATGCCCACCTGGCTTGCCCGAGGGGCACACGGCCGCTGTCTTTCCCTGAATTCTCACCAGCCCTGGGTGTTAATGATGTCTTTACTTTTTGACAACCTGAAAGGTGAAAAGATTGCATAAATGTCTTCAGTTTCTTTAACGATGAGACAGGCAGCCTTTTTGCTCACAATGCTTGAGGACTTTGGATTCTTTCATGAGCCGCTGGTGCCTCTCTGTGGGGGGCTGCTGTCCTGTTTCTTTTCACTGTTCTATATATATAAAGGCTCACCCTTGAACAGTCCCCACACACGTTTGTCATTTACCTTGTAATGTCGCTAGGGGTTATTTTGCATGGGTGTGTCTAACTTTTGTGTGGTCACATTCATCAGTATCTTCCTTTCTGGCTTTTTCCCGCCTGGGGGTCGTGTTACAAATGTTATTTCCTGGCGCAGGTGACAGTGATTCAGTTCACACACACGTGCAACTGCACTTTTTCTGGTGCTTCTGTGGCTTCCTTTTTATCCTGAAAACTCCAGTCCATTTGGAATAACATCTACCTGGAACAGACAGGTTTCCTGCTTCATATTCTGCACGTGCCCACGTCGAGCCCATTCAGGACGTTCCAAGGTTTTAGGTGTGTTCTTTGCTGCGTGCTGCTGGTTTTCCTCGACCTGAACCAGGGCCATGTTTCGCGGCGGTCGCTGCTGGCGTGGAGGGGACTGCCCCTCGCTGGGACAGCTGTCCTGGAAATGGCCACTCTGCTGAGTCTCCGTCAGCTTGAGCTTTTGGGCTGCTTTTCTAGGACTTTCTGGGTGGCCAGTTATGTCACCAGCCAGGGCTGACCGGGTCACTTTCTGGTGCTTATGCTTCACGCTCTCTTCACTGTGTGCCCCTCCCTGTGGGGCCGAGGAGGGCCGAGTGCCTGTGCCTGACCCCGTAGGGCCACAGTGTCGGTGTCGGTCTGGCCCCTGTTCACTGAGAGTCTGTTTCCAGTGGTTATGGACTTGCGTGTCGATGGGTGCCTTTTTCCTTCCCTCTTGACCCTGGAAGGGGTGGCAAGGGTTGGGGCAGTGGCTCTTTGTGGACCCAGACTTGTGACTCACGCCCCTTCCCCACTGCAGGGGCCTTGGGGACAGAAGCCTGGTGGCCGCAGACCCTGGGGTCCTTTCCCAGCTGGTAGGAACAGTGCAGAGGCCCTTGGGTGTGTGCATTTGGGTTCACACTGGGCAGGAGGGGGCGTGGTCCCTTTGGAAGGCCCCCTTGCCTTTCATTCCCAGGCCCCCAGGGTCCAGGGCACAGTACCGGGTGTCCCGGGGAGCCTTTGGGCAGCCATGGGGCTTAATGGGATTCTTTGCCTGTGGCTGACAAGGCTGGTCTGGAAGGGACTCAGGACCCACTGTCACAGTTTCTTATATAAGAAATGTCAGCTCTGCACGTCTATCCATCTGGCTCTGCGTTTTAAAATGCTAAAAATAAGCCGATTTTCTTTTAAAAATTTAACCACCCAGCTTTCTGGTCGAGAAGTAATGCAAGAATGCACGGAGGTGACTTTCTTCCCGGCATCTCTCTGAGGATAAGGAGGCCCCAAGGCAGGCCAAGGGATGCAAAGCTGTGGAAAAGCATCTGTTTGGAACAAGGTCAAAAGAGGCCACGGCAGGTTCTCAAGCCATCCTGGGGGGCCTTGTGAAGCCACACTGTGACCAGCTGGGCGGAATGGGGCTGGGCTGGGCCCACCCAGCTCCCGGGCCACCCCCGCTGCAGTTCGGATGCATGCTGAGCAGGGCCTAGCTCAGTGAGGGCAGAGGCCGTGGACTCCGGCCCCTCATGCTGTCCAGCCTGGGTTGCCCTGGGCTGCGGCGCTGCAGGGAGATTCCGGACTTCCCACTCATGCACCCTTTGGGGACAGACTAGCTCTTGCTACCAAGTGGCCAGTTATCAGATTGGCACCCCAACATTGCAACAATGTGGTGCCCCTGGTTTTGTTTTTATTTCTGTGTCATCCCTCCCCGTGTTTTCTCAGGTCACCCTGTTCCACCTGTATGCGCAGTGTGACCGGCTCATTGTGTCCTGTCTCCCCACCAGCACTGTGGGTCCTGAACTGGCGTCTTTCCTGCCTCCCACCCAGGCCTTGGGGCTGCTGCGGGGGGCAGGCTGCCGAGAGGCGGATGCGCTCCCTTCTCTGGTTGCTGTGTCCTTTTGTCCCGGAGCCCACCCCGGGGCTCGTCCTCCCATAGCCTGCATTGAGGGCGTCTTGGGTCCAGCCCCCACCCCCGTGGGCCTGGCCGTGGGGTGCTGATGGGTGCTCCCTGCCACGCCAGGAAGGACCCTCCTAGGGAGGCGGGTTGGTTCTTAAGTTAAGGGCTTGGGCCCTGTGGCACTGGTCCGGGTCCCTTGCTGGTAGGAAGCTCAGAGCCAGATTCGGTGTTCAGCTTAGGAAAGGACCAGGCCTTCCACTTGGTACCATTTTTCCTTTCCACCCAGATTTTTCTTCCACACTTGAAAGATATGTTAAACTGCTTCTTGGTGCCTGCTTCTCTCTGCTACCTATGCATAACTACAGATAAAAATAAAGTCTTGGTAACCACAATTGCCAGTGGCTGGTGTTTTCTCAGCCATTCCCTGCGAATGGGGCATGCAGGCCTCCTCCAGCCCTGCCGCCTGGCTGTCAAGCCGGGTCACGACCTGCAATAGCATCTCTGTGCCCAGGGCGCCTCTTGGAGTGCCTTGCCCCTGCACAGGGAGTGGGCACACACCTGCCAGGTGCCCGATGGGGTGCTGGGCTCCACTGTCCTCCCTGAACACAGGCCAGATCCAAACGCTGGACGATTGTAGTGACCAAAGTTTGAGATGACTTAAAAGCAGCCTTGATTAATAAAATTGTTAATTTTAAAAATTAGGATGCCTGCTTCATCAGAGAATATTTTTCTATTGACCTAAAATCTAGTATTTTAAAAACCAAAGCAGCTGACCAAAATCAGCGTTGCCACGGACAGAGAGCAGAGGCAGGGCTTTGTCCCTCTGTCCAGCCAGAGGTGGATCACTTCCCCATTTGTGGCACAGGGGCCCGCGGCTGGTCACCAGCATGCTGCCAGCTCAGGCCTGGGCCCATGTCGAGAGTGTGAAAACCCTGCTTGGTGTTATTTAAGTTCTGAAGCCAAGGAGACGGTGTAGGTGGGAGCTGGTGTCGCCCCCAATTTATTAAAAATAGGCTCTGAGCACATTCCGTTTGTCACAGTGATTTACAGAGCTGACTCTGGAAAGGTCTCTGCTCTCAGAATCTCATGAGGACTCTGCACGCTCAGTGTGCATCAAGCAAGAAATAAATGTCACTTTGTGACTTGATGGGCCAGGCCCGGGCGTCACCTCCTGGGGGTCTCAGAGCCTCTCTTGGCTGGCATGTCAGGTACCAAGAGTTACCTAATGCTCAGGACGTCGCCTCAGCTTAGTGGCTTGAAACAGTAGGTGTCCCCATGTGGCCTGAGTTGGTCTCCCCGGAGCGGCTCATCTGGGAGGGTCTGCTCCCAGTCCTATGGGAGGTGGTAGCAGATACCTGCAGGGCTGCACCACCTGAAGGTCACGGGGCTGGGGCCTCAGCTCCTCACCATGTGGGCCTCCCCCGTAGGGCTGCTGAGGGGCCCCACCTCTCAGGGCTGGACAGACGGGAGCCGCAGGGAGCTTCAGAACCAGCCTCTGGAGTCGCCACAGCCACTTACACCTTATTCTGCTCCTCAGAAGCAAGTCTGTGTCCAGCCCACACTCCAGGGGAGGGAGTCAGCCCTGCCTTCTGAGGGGGCATCTGGGGACAGAACCTGGTTCTGCTCAGCGGCCTCGCAGCCTGGGGGCGCCTCCTCTCTGTGGGTCCCGGGAGTGCAAAGGGGGCTCCCTGCAGATGCTCAGGGTTCCCAAGAGTGCAGACGTGATGATGCAGTCCTCCCCAGGCTGGGCATGGACCAGGGTATCACTTCCGCTGTGTCCCCCTGGCTGGAGCGGGTCACGGGTCCACCTGTGTGTGCAGGTGAGAGGGTGTGTACACGGCCATGCCTCTGTCTGGGGCTGCGGGGCCGCTGAAGGCTGCCAGGTCTGGCTTCAGGAAGAGCTGCACATGGGCAGGGGAGGGCAGGGACAGGCCGGGGGCCACCAGTGCCCTGGCCGTTGCTCAGGAGCCAGGGTGTCTACCTTAGCCAAGAGCGAGGCCTTCTGAGCCTGGTCTGAGCACAGTGACCTTGGAGAGCAGTCTGCCCATCTGCCCAGGGTTGCACCGGGTCTCTTTTGGCAGCTCTGACCTCAGACCATGTTGGTTGCCAGTGCAGCCAGGTGGACCCAGCCCTGGCCGGGTGCTGTCTGAGAGCCCCAGGAACATTGGAGATGGACAAAGTCTGTCCTCGGCATTGAGACTTGAACTTGGAGGACAGCACCGTTTGTGCTTTGAATCACGTGTGAAGGTGGAGCGGGAATCACCACCTTCCTGAGTGTGAAAAATAAAGTCCAAGAAGCCAACAGGCCGCCGGCTGTCCCCATGTCCCCACCTGGTGGCAGAGCCTTTGCCGGGAAGGGCCCTGAGGTCCCGGCTTATTTCCTGGATGGCCACGGTGGGACCCCCTGTGGCTGACCTACGGTCACGTTTGTGTTGTCTCCAATTCTTTTCTTTCTCCTTTTCCTTCTAAGTTTCAAGGTCATCTTGTTTCTGAAATCATGTTCTAGCCCCTCAGGAACAAAGGGTACTTTGCAAAGGTGACACATGCCTGAGGGAGGGGGAGGCCAGGGTAAAACTGAGGAAGGCAGGGGGCTTAGGAAACCTTGTGCTGAACAAAGGGCCACCCCAGTCCCCAAGGGCACCACCTATTCATACCTGGGCTGCATGACTTGAGGTGTGGCTGGTGGAAAACACACGGTGGGCCTCCCTCCTGTCAGATCTGAGACAGAGGGGTGGGCGGGTAGTGGCCGGGTGGGCTGACTGCCCAGAGACACAGGGCCACAGCTGCTGGGAGGAGAGACCCCCAGGCGCTCTCCATGGCGGCTCCTGCAGGTGGGCATTGTGACACTCAGCATGGGTCATCTGGATCTGCCTGCCCCTTTCCCTGAGCCCTTGGCAGTCAGAACGTGCAGAGCGTAGGGGGCCTAACTGGTGGGGAGTCCCCAGAAACTGACCTGGTGCAGGCGTCATGGACACGAGAGAGGCTTGTGTGGGAGACGAGGGAGGTGCTGGGTGGACCCCGTCTCTAGGCTTTGCCTCACCCTGCAAGGCGATGCCGCTCTTCCTGTCCCAGGCTGGCCCCTGGCCCCCCACCTCCCTACTTTAGCTTCCCGCTGGCCCTGGGGGCTCATCCAGGATCACCAGTGCTTGTGGGAATTAGGGCGCATGCCTGCGATTTCTGCATCTCTGTGGTGATCGCACCCCTGCCACCAGAAGCCCCATTCGTGCCTGCTGACTGGGCATAATTATTAATAGTGTCCCCTTTACTCTTAGACGTGACCTGGTTTGGATGATAAATTGTATGTCTGCCCAGAATGATCTTTTTGTTTCCTTTACAGCCTTTTGTTATATAACGAAAAGTGACAAGAACAAATATTAAGAAATTCAGTGTGTTATGTAATCTCAGTGCTGGTATAACAACCATTTGCAGTTTTTCATATCCTCTTCCCATCTATACTTGTGTACATACAAAATATATGTTACTTAAAAAGACTTCTTCCTAATACACTTATTTTAGGATATTTCAGACTTACAGAAAAGTTGCGAAGGTGGTTAGGGGCACTGCCGTTTACCTACCCTGTTTCCCCTGACATCTGTGTTCATAGCCTGCTACATTGTCAAAGCTAGTGAACCAATGGGATTCATTATTGTGTGAGTCACGGTTCTCCAGAGACAGACCAATAGAGCATGAGCGCATGCGTGTGTGTGCGTGCGTGTGTGTACGTGTGCGTGTGTGTGCATGTGTGTATGCGCGTGTGTGCTTGTGTGTGTGCTTGTGTGCGTGTGTGTGTACATGTGCTTGTGTGCGTGCATGTGCGTGTGCGTGTGTGCGTGTGTGTACGTGTGCTTGTGTGTGAGTGTGCGCGTGTGTATGCGCGCGTGTGTGCGTGTGTGTACATGTGTGCAGGTGCTCGTGTGTATGCTCACGTGTGTACATGTGTGCGCGTGTGTACGTGTGTGTGTGCACGTGTGCCTGTGTGTGCCGACAGATTGACTGGCTGAGTGATGAGGAGGAATTGCCTCACTCAATCATGGAGGCCAAGAGGTCCTGCCGTCTGCTGTCTGCAGGCTAGAGGACCGGGTTTCAGTCCAAGTGTGGAGGCCTGAGAGCCAGGGGAGCTGGGGTGTGAATCCTCTCTGAGGATGGGACAGCATGAGGGGGGCAAAGCGCGATTCCTCCTTCCTCCCACTTTCCGCTCCGGCCTCTGTGGCCAGATGTGGCCCGTCATGCTGGGGAGGGCCATCTGCTGTACCGAGTCCTCCCAGGTATGTGCTCATCTCATCTGGAGATACTCTCCCAGGGCATCTGTGCCGTCAGGTTGGCACATCAACTTAACCGTTGTAACTCTCAGTGGCTAAAGTTCATAGTTTATTCATTATCCTGGGTCCCAGTATCCCCATGCCTTTGGTCCTGTGTCCCCTCAGGCTCCCCTGGGCTGTGACAGTTCCTGGGCCCTCTGGTTTTTGATGACCTGACAGTTTGCGGGGCACGGAGCAGGCATTCAGGAGAACGTCCCCGTTGGGATTTGATAACCCTTTTCTCTGGGTAGACGGGGTTGCTGGTTTAGGAGGAGAGCACAGACGAGAAGCCGTCTCCTTGCGTCAGGGCAGGGTCCACGGCCGGCACGCCTTGTCCCTGGTGTCCCGACCTTGTCTGCGCTGTCAGGTTACTCCAGGAGCGAGGCTGCCAGGCGCAGCCCACCCAAAGCGCAGTCGGGTTCCCCTCCTGGTACGGGGGCTGGCGACAGGGGGAAGTATCTACACAAAATGGTTTGGAATTCTGCACAGGTTTGCCTGCTCACCATTTACTTTGTTACTCCGTGACTCATTTACATCAGTGTGGACTCGTGGGTGTTTGTTTTACCCTTGAGGTGATAACGTGATGCCCCGGGACGTCTGTGGCTCATGTTGCCCCTGCTTTGGCCACGGCAGCTCTTCGCTCAGCCCTGTGTCCCTGACAGGCTCCTCCCTGAGCACCCTTGCACGCAGGCGTGCAGCCTCCTCACATGCATCTCGTACATTCCCTGACCCAACCCTGGAATCAGCTGGTTCTCCCACAAGTCCTGGGCCTCTCCTGGGGGTGGCACCAGAAACCAGGGGCTGGGTGCCGGGGGGCCCACTGTTACTGAGAGAGGGACCTGTTTAAAGCACAGAGCCGAGCACATCAGTGGTAGCTGGAGGCCCTGATGTCTCCCAAGACCCCTCTCGGAGCTGAGTGTGTGACTGTGCCCCAGCTCTGTGGGCTGCAGGTGTGGAGGGAGGGGTGTGCATCGGTGCAACCATTTGGAAACTGCTAGGCAGGACCTGCCAAGCTGCACACGCATGTATCCTGGGGGACAGAGCCCCAGCCCCTGACACTTGGGAGTGGGCCTGGCCCTCAGCTGGCCCTGTTTCCCTGTGACACATGACCAGGTCACAGAACACTCACGTCAGACCACCAGACAAGGCCTGCCTGACCGTGATGGCGCATGTCAAAACAAGACCGCTCCATAATCCTGCCTGAACGCAGACAAAAACATGAACCAGGCCAGATGAGCAGACCCTGCCCTAGCTGATGGGAGTGAGGGCTCCTGGACAGCAGCCACAGCCCTAGATGGTCCACCCCTTCCGCCTCTGCAGAAGCGGAGTTAGGAAGCCTGCCTCGATGCCATGCTGCCCAAACCCTCGTGAAGGTCACCTCCCTGGGCCCAAACCTTATCCATCCTTCTGAATGCCCTCTTCCTGAGATGCCCTCGTCCCCCAGGCATGTTCTCCCTCTCCTTGCAAGGAGTGGCAAACCCAGAGTGTTCCACCTTAGGCTGTTTCGGGGTCATTGACCTCCAAACCGAGGACGGTGTTCCTAGGTATAGACCCAATGAGAAGCGTGCATCTGTGCACCGAGAGGCTCTGATGTCCACGCAGCGTGACGTGTAACAGGCAGAAGCTGGAGCCAGACCAGAAGTCCCCTGGCATTACCCGCACGTGTAAATTCCCAGGTGCTTGCACAGTGGGAGCCGCTAGCGAGGACGGATGCCCTGTGGTGCGCCCCTCATGGGTGAGCATCATTGGCTGGATGCCACCCCATTCCTTTGCTCCTGTTTTCAGCAATACTTCTTGGAAGCTCTCTGTCCTTGCCGTCTCCACCCTCTCCCCAGTCCTCCCAAGAACCAGCAGGAGCTGGGATCCATCCCCATGGCCCCACAGCTCCTGGGAAGGCCCCTTCCATGTGGCTCTGCCTGACGCCCAGCTCTCAGTCCTCCTCATCCATGGCCCATGGTAGAACTTGGCCCTGGGGACCCCTTCTAGATCCCCCTCTTGCCAGGGCCGCATGGCTCCTCTGGGCCCCAGGGCTGGTCCTTCCTCTCCCTGCTCTGACTGCAGAGCCCCTCGGGGCACCTTCCTCTCCACTCTGCTCCCTTCTCACCACACTCACGCCTGGTGATCTCACGGCTTCAAATATCATCCATATGCCAATGGCTGCCAAATTTATATCTCAGCCGGGACCTGCCTCCCACATGCCAGATTTTTCTGTCCAGTCTGCCTTGACACCACCATGGGCATCTCTCCTAGATGCCTCAGATGCCGCATGGTCAAACTTGGGCGCCTGCCTGCCCTTTCCCTCCCATGCTGGCCCGCCTCCATCCTTGTGGGCACTCAGGCCCAGCCCCAGCCTCTCCTGGGGGCGGCTGTTCCGCTCGTGGCCCCACCCGACCTCCAGGATGTCCTCCGACTGTTCTTCCAGAGCTCAGGGCCGCCTCCGCCTCCCCTCCTCCATGTGCTCTGAACGCTGCGGTCCTGTGCTGAGGCCACATTGGTGCCCCCATGTTCCGGCTGCCCACACCTGTCAGGGCTCCCCTCCTCCCCCGGCCCCCACCGACCTCCTACATCCACCAGCCCTGGCGAGGTGTGGCCCCAGGGCGAGAGCAGGGCCAGAGGTGCCCCCAGGCCTCTGGCTGGCTCAGCACTGCCCGGAGCCCGCAGCTGTGGCCGGGCAGCCATGCAGCCCTGTCCTGGGGGAGGGGCAGCCTCCACTCCCCCAAGTCTCCCGCCTGCCTGCTTTGCCCTCCTGGCCCCCTTGCCCCAGAGGAATGATCCCCAAGTGGGCTCCTATTCCCTCCGTCCCCCCTTTGTGTCCCATGACTCGGCAGTGAGGCCCAGTGGTGGTACAACGGCCAGTCTGCTGGGGTTCTGGCGGAGGGGCCGGCCCTTGGCACTGGGGCTCTGGTGCTACCTCCTGGCCAGTCCAGTGAGCAAAAGACGCACTCTTTCCGCCTCTCCCACCGAAGGGCCAGGTCGCTGGGAGAGCAGCTGGCCAGACCTCAGATGGGCTTCCCAGGGTCCCAACTTCCCTGACAGGCTGGCAAGTCAAGGCCTGGGCACAGTGTCCCCAGGGCCTGTCAGTGATGCTTCTGTGCCAGGTGGGCAGGCCCCACCTCCCTGGCCGCTGGAGCCTGTGCCCTCTGGATGGCAGACCTGCTTCCATCCCTGCTGACTGTTCCATCCTCTGGTCGGCATGCTTCCCGTCCCCAGCACAAGCGGGTGGGAAGGCCGGCTCGCCTGAAGAAGCAGGCCCAGAAGGCTGGCCTTTAGGAGCGGTGCAGGGAGCAGCGGAAGCAGCCAGCTGCCCAGGCTGTTTGAAGGAGACTCATGGGGCCACTGCACCTTCCCTCAGGCCAGATGTGGTGGGTGGATTTCAGGGGCTGCAGGCACCATTGTCCAAAAGTCCTGCCCCTGAATTAGGCTGAAAACTCGCTGTAAGTGGGGCGGCTATGAAGTGCGCATGGATAGGAGGGAGAACTGCTGAGGGGAAGGCCTCGCCTCACGTCTAGGCCTGGCGGCCTCCTGGAAGGGTCAGCGGCGGGTGCGGAGGCCCAGAATCTCCTCTGGGTGTGGCCCTGACCACAGGACCCCCTGGACTTCCCCTGGCCAAGCCTGCGGGGGCTGGACAGTGGGGCCGCCCTGTACTGAGTGGGGCAGAGGCAGCCTTGAACCCAGGCCGGCTCAGTGCTGGGCCCAGATCATCCGTGTCCATCACATGCAGGAGGGTAACAGCGGCCCTGGCCTCCACCCATGATGCCAGCAGCATGCCCTCTCCACATGTGTGGCAGTCACTCAAGCCTCTAGGCAGTGCCACATGCCCCCTGGGTGAGCGTTTCCCAGCTGAGAACCATGCTCTGACCCTGAGAACAGTGAGCCTCTCGTCCCTCCTGGGGAGTCAGTGCTTCTGGAGCTTCGTTGGGAGAGCCTGCCCCGGGTCAGAGCGGTCTAGAGATTGAAGGTCATGGACCTCAGCTTGCAGGCGAGACTGCCCGTGTTTGGCCTGACGTGGGTCTCCAAGTCAGGGCCAGGATCCAGGCCCCCCAGCACCAGTGCACAGCCTGGCGTCACATGGCTGACCACAGGGCCTGCCTTGGAGGAGCCCCTGGGCCACCCCTGAGGCGCGTGTGAGCACGGGAGTGTACAGGTCTGCATTCATGCGTGTGTGAGCCTGTACTGGGAAGAGAAGCAGCAGTGGAGTGGGGCCCCTGCCTGGCACACGAGCGTCCTGGGGTGAGCACAGGGCTACGCTCACAAGGCTGCCCAGCCACCCACTCTATGTGGCTGCCCTGCCTTGTAGACCTGTTTCTGGACTTCCCACGTGGCAGCCTGCGTAGGCTGCTGTCTCTTGGTTTGATCCTGGTGTCCTAAGTAGTAGCTGAAGTCTTTGGAGCCCCAGGGGAGCTTCATCTCTGCAGGACCCCAAGGACCCTGCAGAGGAGCCTTGGATCTCTTGGGAGGCCCAGTGCTGCGGGGAGGGAAGCCCAGTGCTGGGAGGATGGAGGCAAGGCTGGTGACTGACCCCGTGCATGGGCTCTGCCTCTGGCCGCTTCTCTGCCTACTGCAACTCCAGGGCAGTGGAGATCCACCCACCCACCTCCCGTGGCCAGCATCTGGCTTGCCGGGGCAGGTCGGAATGGCCGCCTTGTGCACAGGGGCTGACCTGGAGCCCACGCGGCTGCACCTGCCAGCCCTGCGGCCGAGATCTGCCCTGCTGAGCGGCAGGCTGGTCTGCCGAGGGGGTGGATTGCAGAGCTGCATCTTAGGGCTGTGGAAATCTTGGTTCAGCACAGCCTACCCGTGGGCTTCTCACTTCCCTGGGCAGCAGGGACGCATCCTGCCCTGAGGGGTCCTGGGAAAGCTGACCTGTCCTCTTGTTTGGGTGGCACACCTCAGGCCCGTGCAGACTGGTGGCCAGAGTGGCAGGGGCCAGAGGCCAAGGGCTCAGTCATCTGGGCGGGGCCGTCCTGGCTTTGGACCCACGGGAGTGTGTCCAGTGGAATCTCAAGAAACCTTTCCAGGATGAACTCAAGTTCTTTTTAACTTAAATAAAATGCACCGCCCCAGAGAGCAGGAGCCCGCTCCTCTGCAGACGGAGTTAATTGGGAGGCTCAGAAGGTTAATTACTCTGTCGTTTCTTCTCTTCCAAGGGTAACCCTCCCTTGATTTCATCTTAAAAGTGTACGGGACGCGCTTCTGCAGAGATAGGGTCATCTGGGAGCAGAGGACACACGTGCAGGGGTGTGGGGCGCAGTGCCTTGGGGCTCGGCAGTGGTGCCCAGCACCTCCAGCTGGACGTGGCACGGTCTTGGGTGGAGGGCTCACGGGCATTGGTCTCTCAGGGTGCTCATGGAGGCCGTCCTTGCGGAGGTCAGCCCCATGAGGTAGCCGGCCCGGGGAGCCTGTCTGTCTGTCTGGAGGCGGTACTCTCCTGTGTGTGTGCACGCGTCCTCTCTAGCCATCTCCAGGTGTGAGGCGGCTCGTCTCTCTCCAGGGCTGGCAGAGCCGTAAGGCCAGAGCCACATGTTGTGCTCACTGGTCACAGAGATCTGCCCCTTCCTGTCCTAGAATCTTTGTTTTAGCTGTTAATCTGTGCTTATGTTCCATCTCAAGTTGGTGTTTGTGTTGATATGAAATGGAGGTCAAGGCTGTCTCCCTCGCCCCGTCCCTGCCCCCCCAGACAGACCACGTGGCTGTCTGTCTGTCTGACCCAGCGCCACCTGTGAAATGGCTGTCCTTTCTGCAGTGAAGTTCTTTGGCACCTTTACTGAGCCAATTGAACTTAAAATTGTGGGTCTGTTTCTGGGCTCTACTCTGTTCTACTGGTCTGTCTTGACACCAAAACCATGCTGTATTGATTATCGTAGCCTTATGAACACCTTGAAAGCAGACGTGTTTGCCCTCTAAGTCTGTCCTTCTTTTCAAAACTGACTACTCTGGATTCTTTGCCATCCGTGTATATGTGAGAATCCATTTGCCAACTCCTAAAATGTGCTGGCTCAGATATTAATTGGGACGGCATTGAAACTATTGATCAATTCTGAAACAAGGGGACTCTTAATATGTTGAGCCTTCCGGTCCGTGCACAGGCCTTCTGTTCTGGTGCTTTTTACCTTCTGTCACTGTGGTTTCATGTGAAGCATTTAGTTTCCAGTGTACAGGGGTTGCATGCATTTTGTTGAATTTATCCCTATGTATTTGTATTTTTTCAAAAATAGTTGCATATTGACTATACCCTAAGCCTTCTGCACTTACCTTTTGTAGTATCTTATTTGTACATTTCCTGGGGCTTTCTGTGCCACAGTCATGTCATTTGTGAATAAAGACAGTTTTATTTCTTCCCTATTAGAACCTGGTGCTTCACTGCACTGTCTAGGAGCCTGCACACGGTGTTGTTTAGATGTGGTGAGAGCGGATATCCTCACCTTTTCCCTGATGATAGGGGTGCAGTGTTTGATATTTCATCGTTAAGTCCACTTAGCTTTTTCAAAAATGTCCTTATCAGATTGAGGGAGACTTTCTCTTCCTAGTGTGTTGAGTTTTTTGTTTTTAGATTATTAATGGTTGCTGAATTTTGTGAAATGTTTTTCTGTACCTGTGGAGATGATCATATGGTTTTCTTCCTTTAACCTGCCAGCATGGGTTGTCTTTTGAGTAGTACTCCAACCTTGCATGCCAGGCTGAGGTTTGTATATTGCCAAACTCAATTTGCTAGTGTTTGATCTGTGGCTTTTCCATCTGTGCTCACTAGGGATATTGGTCTAGATTCTCTTTTCTTGTGGTGTCCTTGTCCGGTCTTGGTGTTAGTTTTATCTGGCCTCATAACATGGGTTGGAGATGTTCCCCTCTTCTCCGTGTTATGAAAAAGCTTGCATGAGATTGATGGATGGGTATTATTTCTTCACTGAGGGTTTGCTAGAATTCACCAGTGAAGCCATTTGAGCCTAGGTTTTTCTTAGTGGGAACAAATATAGTTTCTTTAACAGAAAGGGGGCATTGAGATTTTCCATTTCTTCTTGTGTCAGTTTTGGTAATTTTTTTCATCTTTGAAGGAGCGGAATTTGTCCGTTTCATCTGTGTGGTTGGCTTGTTGGCATAAAGCTGTTATTTTCCTCTTACCGTCTGTAGCCTCCCTTTCACGCCTGAGGCTGGTCGTTGGTGTTTGTGTATTAGTGACTGAGAGGAACCTCACGGCCTTGGGCTGCCGGTCAGCACCTTCTTCCTTCCCGTCTGGGGCCGCTTCATGCGCTGTGGCCTGTTGCTGGGCACATGACATTCACACTTACACCTTTGTGATGGTTTGAGCCTTTCGTCATTATGAAATGTCCCTCTTTATCACTAGTGACATTCCTTGGCTTCAAGCCTGCTTTGATGCTACTGTGGTCCGTTGGCTTTGTTCTGATCAGTCCTTGACATGACGTGTCATTTTCTGCCCTTTGCTTTTCAGCCCATCTGTATCTTTAGGTGGAAAGTGGCTCTTTTATAAATAGTACATAGCAGAGTCTTGCTTAAAAATCCAGTCTGAAAACGTCTGCTGTTTAACTGGAATGGCAGTCCATTTACTTTCATGTACTTACTGACATGTTTGGGTTTAAGCTGTGTTGCTTTCCTGTTTTCCCATCTATCGACTGTTTACCATCCGTTCCTCCATGTTAGAACATAAGCCCCTTGGGGGGGATTGTGTTCACTGTGCACCCTGGTCTTCGGGACACTGTTCGGGTGGAAAGCTGCGTGTGTCAGTGTGGGGTCTGGCTGGGGCGGCTGTGTGCCCAGCACCTGCCTCTGTGCTCCCCACCCTGAGCCGCTGCCTGACCTGCAGACCCTGCCCCCCGAAGCAGGTGTGTGGTCTGGGTGGTCCTGGGCCTTGCTTGGTTGCAGTTTGTTCTTTGACACCATGTCCTGTGTCTGTGGGATGCTGTCTGTTCAGTGGCCAGTGGGGGCCAGAGGCTGCAGATGCCATGAAGTCCCAGAATTTGGAGAATCTGTGGCAGGAAGAGCAGGTTCTGCAGCCACACAGGCAGGGCTGCATGCCGTCTGTCTGTCCTGGCCCCGTTTGTTCCCTCTGACAGTTGGGGTGGCTGCACACCTCTTCTCCTGCGGGACCCCTGGGCTCTGAATGGGGGGAGGTGGAGGGAGGGCTGGGGGCTGCGTAGCACCTGCCGGATTCAAGGAGGCCCCCTGAACAGCCTGCAGTGGGCTGCCCAGCAGTGTGTGGGGAGAGATGGGCGCCATCTGGGACCGTGGCCGTGGGGGGGAGAGGTGGGAGGGGACAGCTGGTGGTTTCCATGCAGTCACCACCACAGCAGGGCCAGCCTTTGAGCGTCACAGTTCCTCCCCGTTCTGTAGCGCTGGGTCATCTCCATGGCAGCCTCATCGCGTCCTCCTCTCGCCTCCAGCAGCCTCTGGCTCTGCAGCAGATACCAGGGTGCAGAAAGCCAGCCGGGCCCACTGGCTTTCCCACCTCCTGGCAGGACCAGTGCACTCCCGAAGCCCACCTGGGCCAGCTTGGGCTGCAAGCTGCTCCCTTCTGGGCTTCCTCTGCACCCAGGGAATGCGCACCCCCTCTGGAGGCAGCATCCTTCTTCACCACAGCCCTGCTCCCTGACTTCCATGTACCCTGGGCTGCCCTGCCCAACGTCCCCACTCTGATCGGGCTCCTCGGCGCAGCCCATGGCCCAGGTGGGTGGGTGTCCAGGTCAGTGAGGAGTCTGCCTGCAAGGTGGGGTGGCCATGGTGCTGGATCTCCAGGCCTGTCACTGTGGTTGGCATTCTGGTCCCTGGCAATACCTTCCCACAGGACCACGCTGCCCCAGTGCCCAGTGGCAGGTCCCTCCCCTTCGTGCTTCTCCTCTGCTTTACCCACACTGCAGCTGTCCCCGGAGCCACTGGCCATGTGTCACCCAGAACCAAGTAGAATGAGGGCCGTTCCAGGGCTGCTTCAGATGGTTACAGACACTGGGAGGGCAGGAGATGCCGGCTGGATGGGCGCACGAGCCCCAGTCAGTCCAGGGGCTCAGGGACCTCAGGCTGCGCCTGGTCCTGCCCCGTCCCATGGAGGCGCTCACCGGCACCGCCCAGACCTCAGGTGTCTCTGCTCTGGGCTCCTGAACCTGGCTGCTGTATGGGGGTGTCTGTGCTGGCCTCGGCCCTTTGTGGGATGCTGAGGACGTGAGCACCCTTGACCAGTGTCCTCTGGCCTCATCCTTCAAGGGGCAGCACAGAGCCGAACACATCCCACCCCCAGGCCCTGAACTGGCCGACCTGTCACTTCACCTGTCCTGTGCCTTCCCTCAGGAGCACGGCGCCTTCCCCCTCCTGACAGCAATCAGGATACAGTCGGACCACCTCTGCTGGCCGAGTTCCCTGGAGAAGCCGCTGGAGGCCAGGACGGCAACTGAGGGCCCCATCTCATCGAGGCAGCCATGCGATCACAATGCCTTTGGCTACGTTTTCCTAACAATGACCTTGTTATTTCTTTCCTTTCGAGGAGGCATCACTGACAAAGCCTGTGGCCACCAGTTAATTGAGCAGCACCGGGTCAGGGGCCCAGGATGGGCTGGTGGCCGTACCTGGTGCTGGAGGAAACCGCAGGAGCCGCCTCAGAGAGGGCGCTGTGCTCTGTTTGGGGTGCCGTGGATGACGCCCCAGGGAGCCTCTCAGGTCTTGGCTGGCATGCTGGCTCCGCTGAGACATGCGGCCCTGGGAGGGGGCGGCGTGAGCAGCTCTTCTCTCAGAGCCGCGGAGTCAGCTGCACGAAGGTGGCAAGGGCCCTGCGATCGGCCACCATTGCACCTCTGGCGTGCTGCCTGGGTATTTGAGGTGCGGCCGGCTGCCTAAGCCCAGTGTGGCAGGAGCGTCGTGCAGTGGTGTGCCTCGCCCCCACGGGGTGGCCGGTGCCGGCCTGCAGTCGTGGCAGGTGGGCCGCGGGTCTGGACGGGAGGACACAAGGCAGCTGCGTGCGGCCTCTCCTGGGGACACTGCACTGGCTTCTCGTGGGCGGCCGGGCCCCTCCACCAGCTGCAGGCCGGCTGCCATGCAGCTTGTCCCACTGGGTCGGTTCTGTGGTCCTGGGGCTGGTTCCGGAGGCCCCAGGGTGGCTGGTGCCCTTGTGGGCCCCTGGCTGCGCCCGCCCCTGACTGGCTGGGTGGCCGAGACAGCTTACGTCGCCCTGGGGCCATTCTTTCACAGCAAGATTTTAATTTCCTGTGCCCGGTCTCCTGGGGCCGTGTGAGGTATGTCTTGAGAACAGAAGGGCCATTCAGATTGAGCTTGAGAAACATTGGTCTGGGCCCACTGCGAGGCGAGCTGGCGAACGGGTGTCCTTGACCGGGTGGGCGGTCCGGTAGGGCGAATCAAAACAGTGGGGCCTCAATTTTTACATCACGTTTAACAGGGTTTTGATGAGTTTCTTACAAGCAGAACCAAGAAGAAAACAGGATATAGCTCATGACCTCATGCCCAGATAATCCCCAGCTTCGTAAAGCGCTGCATGGTCAGCGTGAAAGCGTCACAGCTGTGTAGAGAAGTAGAAAGTGGAAAGCGAAGGCTTCCATCACGTATGTAGCACACGTCTCCACATGTGTGTGCTGCTTATGCAGAGTCTCTAGCGTACACGAAAGGGGTCGTCATACCCAGCGTGTTCCACACTTTTGCAAAACCTTTATATTGTCTCTTTGGGGCATTTTATTATTGCACATAAACCTTTTTAATGTCCACACAAAATTCCCCTTGAGGCTGTGACAGAGGAACCCGACCAGGCATGTGCACCCGGGCTTCCCTGGGACTGACCGCCTGGACGCCGCCCTGATCCGCGCGGAATTCTGTGCGTTCACCGACCGTGGAATTCCCGGGCCGGGCCTGCCCGTCTCCAACTCCGGGTGGAACCGTTCATGTCACTTCAGGGAGTCAAAATGCCATCCCCTCCTTCCTCCTCTGGCAGCTTTGCCCAGGAAGGAGGTGGCAAGTCGACGTGGGGCTCAGTGCCTTCCGCACCCATCTGCCTGCCAGGGCCTCGGCCCCTTTCCCCACTGGGCTGGTTTTCTCACTGTGTACAGCTTCATTGTAATTTAAGGAAATCAGGCCCCACGTATTATATTTTCCCACTTGCAGTGTTTTGATTTAAAAAAAAAAACAGTTTTTTCTCTTCAGAATTTTTTCATTTTTGTGTGGCTGAACTTAACTTACCCATTTGGTAAAGACCCCCTCCTCTGTAGCTTCTGGGGTTTGCTTCCTGCTTGGAAAGGCCCCTCGCTGCAAACGAATTCACTATCACCCATTTTTTTTCTAGCATGCGTAAGGGTTCACTGTGTATGTGTGTGTGAGAGGGAGAGAGAGACAGAGAGAGACGGAGACAGAGACAGAGAGAGAGAGAGAGACAGAGAGAGACGGAGACAGAGACAGAGAGAGAGAGAGAGACAGAGAGAGACGGAGACAGAGACAGAGAGAGACAGAGAGACAGAGAGAGACGGAGACAGAGACAGAGAGAGAGAGAGCTTCTGCTGTTTCTGGGGTTTACTTTGTGCTTCAGAGGGAGGAGGCTCAGGCTTCCTGTCTCTCTCCTTCCCCTGCGGGCTCAGAAGGCCTCCTCTGCCCTGGATGTCTTTGCGTCTTTCTACACCTCCCAGCATGTGGGCGGGTCTGTCTCTGTCTGTTTTGTAGCAGATACGTCTGTGTGCAGTATTTTAAAAGGACCCTTTTAAAAGACAGTTGAGAGTTGTATCTGAGGGTAGGGCCTGCAGGGAAGGGTGGTGGGAGACAGAGTCCTTGGGAATCTTCCTGTGACGGGGTTTGTCCCCTGAACTGTTCCTGAGACCACCCTGGATGGGATTTAGAAGATCTGCTTTGCCCCGCAGCCTCCTGCCTTCTGTGGGATGAATGAATGTGATTGCATCGTGACTTGGGTGGTGAAGGAAGGGCCTTTCCCTACAGCTGGAGCCCAGGCCACCCTGCAGAGGGCTGTACATGGTGAGGGAGCAGAGGGTCAGGCAGGGCTGTGTCGGCCCCAGGGGTAAGGAACCAGCTGCCTGCAGCCTCAAGGCAGAGGTTTGGAAAGGAGTGGGTGTGTGCATGCGTGTGCAAGGGATGCAGAGGAGAAACCTGCTCCCCCAGAGCTTTCCCCCAGCTCTGCTCCAGGCTGCATAGAGTCCCCCCAGGTCTGGAATGGTGCCCATGGGTCGCCTGGAGGAGTCACAGGCCAGCATGTAATTCAGGTGCCCAGCTCTCCACGATGCCCGTGCTACAGTGCAGTGGGGGCTGTGGGGCCTCGGGCCCAGGGCCAGGGCTGGGAGCTGGCTGATCCTCTGGGCTCCTAAGACCTCACAGAAGCCTGCTCAGGTTGCAGGTGAGGCAGGACACCGACATTCCTTACTGTCCGGAGGCCTGGGGTGGCCCCACAAACACCAGGCACCTCCCTGCTTCGGACCACACGGGGCTGGGAGCCAGTTCTGCGGCCACTGCTGCGCCCAGGCCTCTGGGAGCCGGCTGGCTCTGGCCTTCTGCCCAGCAGCTCTCAGGGAACTCCTGGTCGGCCTGCCGCCCTCAGCCCACTGTCCCGTGGTTTCTACATCCTGGCCAAGACTTTCCTCCGGGGAAGCACAGAATCAAGCACCCACGGGAGTGCGGACGCCTGGTGCTGCTCGGACCTTCTTCCTCTTTTTTTGGAAACACGCAGGAGAACAGGAGCCTCATTCTCCACCTTGAAATAATGCCTTTCTCAATTCTGTTCACTTTGGGCCCCCAAAAGGCCCACCTCTTTTCCAGGATGATAATTAAGCCTCTTGAGCGGGAAGGAGGGGTGAGGAAGGGAGACTGGGCTGGAGGCAGGACCCCACATCACGGCCATTCAGAGCTTGGCCACGGCCTTGAGCCCGGGGGGCACCTGCTCTGTGCTTTGGGGCCCAGGCACCATGCCTGGGTCATCCCGGAGACCAACCCCGGGGCAGAAACCTCGTGTGCTCGTGTATGTGGTGCAGGTTTTCCTGCGTGTTTGTGCTGTTTTCTAGCTGTGTACCCACGTTCTGATTTTCTGTGGCTCACAAAAATTGGTGACCAAAAAGAGTGGTCATCAGAAAAGTGGTGCCAGGACTTGGGGCCTGGTGACTGAGCACAGCCTCCAGCGTGGGGTCCTCAGCTGCCTGCAGGCTCCTTCCCTGGGCTCAGGGGCCTCTGTCTTCACTGCTTCCTGCCCCACAGAGGCCACGAGGCCCAGACCCCACAGCCAGAGCGTCTGCACCTCCTAAGGGGAGGCCAGGGGTGGAGGTGGGGGCCGGGGAGGGCAGAGCCGCTTGGGGATCTTGGTTGGAGGCCGCTGTGTCTCCAATGGACAGGGTCGTTTGAGGACATGGTGGGAAGAGAATCCATGGGCCAGGTCGAGGGAAGAGGTGTGGGAGTCCTGGGCGGTGGGAAACCATGTGAGTGGAGTGGCTCTGGCTGCCTGGGTGCCAACTGGCCCGTGAAATTGAATTGTTGGAGGACATGTGTCTACAGAAAATGAGTCGGGAACGGATTGGGCCTCAAGACCCTGGTGCGACCTGGGGGTGAGCTCACACAGGCCTCTTGGGTCTCAGGTTCCGCTGCAGGGTCAGGTTCTTCCCTGTGCTCATGAAGCTGAGTCCAGGCCGCCCCAAGCCAGGCCAGGCCATGGCTCCCTCCACAGGTGACAGGGCCGTGCGTCCCCAGCCATCTCGCGCTGGCCAAGCCTTCACTGTCGCCCATCTCACTCTTCCGTGGGCGCCGGCCTGTGCCTGCGGGGCCAGACCCCACACCCGCCTGGAAGACCGTGTGTGACTGGATGTGGGCACAGGCGGAGGGCATGCAGAGTGAACCGCCCTGGTGGCTGTGGGGTGGGGCCCACGGAAGCCTGGCAGACACCTGTGGGGTGCTCCGTTTACTGCGAAGGTCCGTAGGCCCCAGGGGCCGGTTGGGTGGGGGCCATGGGCTGATGCCTTGGGGCCCCTGTCACGGCCGTCACCTCCATTCGCCTCCTCTGAGGTGCAGCTGCCCGGGCTGTCCTCGAGAGGGGTCGACTCAGCCCTCGCCAAGGCCGCCTGGTGAGCGGTGCTGGTCCTCCCGGGTGCGGCTCTGCGGTGGAGAGGCCCCATCTGGCGGGGAGGCATCGGGTTGCAGGTGTCTAAGGGCCTGTCCTGCTCTGGGCTGTGCTGCCCACTGGTTTGCGCTTGTCCAGGTTATTCTGCAGACGGGCCAGGGCCTGCGAGGTGGAGGCGAGGCTCTTGCCTGGCCAGGGGGCGGCCGGTGGCCCATGGCCGGGCTCTCGTGGGGCCTGCTGGTGTGGCCTGCACAGCCTGGGAGGCTTTATCAACATTCATTTCCTGCAAAACAAACAACTGTATGGTTTATTAATCTTTAAATATCGACTTTTCATCAAAACCACATGCAAATTCCTTTTCAAAGTAAAGGTCTGTGATAAAACCTTCCCCTTATAGTGAGATGTAATTTAAAACAGCAACTTTTCCTTAACAATGCTGCGTCCATTTATCCAAGCTCAGTGTGGGATTGGGGTTTGACTGAGATGCCATGCCGCCCTCCGAGAGCAGCATCGGGCTGCCTGCCAGCTGCTCCAGAAGAGCGGAGCCCGCATCAAGTGGGCTGGTCCTGGGGCAGCGGACCATGGTGCAGGCGGCTGGGGGTGGGGGTCCTCTACTGAGCCCAGGCTGGCCATGCTGGGGGCAGCTGGCTCGCTGTGCAGGCCATGTTCTGGGGAAGCTGGCTCTGACTGTGGGGTCCTTGTCCGCAGGCAGAAAGAAGTGTGCCTCCCACTTACGCCCTCCTCCACCCGCCGGGAGGGTCTGGTCCCATCCTGTCCTGTCCTGTCCTGTTTGCAGGTTGATGACATGCCTTGATTCCAGCTGAAACACTCACTTATCTTGCAAATGTTTGGATTCATCACGTGTTTTCAGCATCCCACAGATTTTAAAAGTGAGTGGCTGAAGCGCAGTATCTTGTCAAGGGTCTGCCTGGGAGAGAAAAGCTCGGTTGGCGTGGGGCCGGGGATGGCACAGGGGTGGTGGGACTGTGGTTTGCCTTTGCCCTCCTAGTTCGCTCACTCATTCAACAAGCCTCCACTGGGTACAGAGGGCTGGGCTGGGAGTCGGTGGGGGACTTCAGATGGCACTGTCGTCAGCCTGAACTGATCTGTCAAGGACCCGCCGTGGGGCCCCCGAGTACCTTCCAGGACAAGCACCTTCCCCTCTTGATTAGAGGCTACCTTCTGGCCATTTAGTGAGCATAGAAAGCACCGTCACATTCCCTCCTTGTGTGAAGCTGCTCGGAGGCTGAGCAGGTGGGGACTGACTCTAGGTGAGGCTGAAGTACGTATGCGGGATGGTAACTGGTGATAACACATGGGGCCACGGGACATGGAGGAGACCTGGGGTTGCCCACCCGCGCACCACGAGGCTAGGGTGCTCCAGGAAGGTGGGGCGTGGTGACTGCCTGCAGTCTGGCGCTTGGATCTGTAAGCTGACGCGAGGGAACGAGACCCTCCGTTCTTGTCAGCTAAGCATCATCCATCCGTCTGCCAGTCCCGGGCCCGGCGGCCTGCACAGGAGGAGGCGCGGCGAGGAGGTGACGGCTTCGCAGGGCCGTGGGGTATAGATGATAAATGGCTGTGAGGCCCATGCTGGCCTAGACACACTTTTCCCAAGCACCACCCCCCTCCCCATGGCAGCGTGCAACACTTCCCGAGTTCTCTGGGGGAAGGTCTGGCCCAGCCAGCCTCAGACTTCATTCTGCGTGTCTTTCCCACAGCCTAGGAATGGCCAGGCTCCCAGGCAGGATGTGTCTGTCAGACTGGGGCTGGATGTTCAGTAAGCTCACCGAAAGCCTGGGGCAGGACCCTCATGCCCCACCACTCTGTGCACACGCACACAGACACACGTGCCGAGAGCTACACCTGCAGGCATGCACATGCATCCCCATGTGTACACATGCACATGCACAGAGCCGTGCCACAGGTACAGGCGTGCACAGCCATGTGTACACATGTACACACACAGAACCATGCCACATGCACACTTGTGTGAACACATGCACACACACAGAGCTGTGCCACAGGCACACGCATGCACACACAAGTGTGACCTGAGATAGACAACGGGCTCCAGAATAAAAGGGAATTCTGTGCTGTGCAAACTTCTCCCATTTTGGCCAGGTCTCAAGGGATTCCGAAACGTGAGCAGCATGCTGTACCTGACACCCCGCTTCTAAGGGGCGTCACCTTCTGGAGCGGTTTGTTCTGCCCAGGCTGAGCTCGCCACATGCTGTGGGCACGGCTTCCGGGATGGGGTGGGGAGAGAGCAGCAGTGATTCTGCGCCAGCCGGGCTGTGCGGAACTGCTCGGGTCACTTCTGACAGAGCAGCCTCAGACCTAACCCGCTCCTGCGTGGGCTCTGCGGCCAGCTGGCCTGGTTGTGGCCACCCAATGGCACCAGAGGCCGGGGGGCACCCCGCACGGCTGCCCCACCCATCCTGGCTGCCCCTGAGATGGCCGAGCTCCCGGTGCATGGTGGTGAGTGGCAGGCATGGCAGCCCCAGGCCCCAGGGTGGGCTGGAAGTCCTGCTCATGTGACTAAACATCAGGCGAGCCCTCCTCAGAGCCCCTTCCCACAGGCTGAGCCCAGCCCCGCGCCCCTGTCCCCCGAGAGCACTGCTGGCCCCCTCTATACTATCCCCGCACCCCCACGCTCCCCTCCCCAGCCTCACTCCCCTCCCTCGATTGGCCTGCCCATCTGCCCCTGGCCCCAGTGGCTGTGCACCTGGATTCCTGTCCTGACTACAGTTTGCCAGCTCTGTGACCATGGGCGGATCACTCAGCCTCTCTGATCCTGCTTTCTGCTGTCAGCTGGTGAATGATTCTTTCCCACAGTATAGTGGGTGGACTGGATACCTAAAACCCCTCTACAAATTGGCTGTAATCTGTATTTTACATTTTGTACTGGGGCATAAGTACAGTAAAATGCACAGGCCTGAGGTGTGTGGTTTGATGAGTTTTGATGAATGTGTAACCAAGGCCCCCGTCAAGGCACAGAGCACTGCCTCACCCTGGAGGGCCCCTTCCTGCTCTGTCCCAGGCCTCCCCTTCACCCCACCCCTGGGGCAAGAGCGAAGCTACTTCTGTCACTGTGGAGTCTTTGCCTGTCCTTGGATGTATATAAACAGGACCATATAGTATCTGCTCTTTCACTCAATGCAGTGTTTCTGAGATTCAGCCACGGGGCTGCATATCAGCACTTCGTCCTTGTTTGAAAGAGAATCGCCGAGTCGTGTTCTGCTGTATGACTGTGACACCCTTTCTTCATCCGTCTCGTGCAGATGAATATTTCGGCTGTTCCCAATGCGTGGCTGCTAGGAGTGAGGCTGCAAAGAATATTCCTGTGCAGACATCTGTTTGGTTTCACCTGGGAAACACCTAGGAATGGAATTGCTTGGTTGCCCCGCAAGTGTATATTTAGCTTTTGAAGAGACTGCCAGCTCTGCACAGTGCCTCACCATGTTCTACCCCACCAGCCATCTGTAGAGTTGAGTTGCTCTGCGTCTGTGTGGCCCTGGGTGCGGTCAGCCTGACTGTGACTGGCCGTTCTGGTGGGGTGGGTGGCTCTTCATGGGGCTCCAGTGCGCTCACCCTGGTGGTTGAGGAGGCCGAGCCTCGTTTCCTGTGTGAGTTGGCTTTTCATAGGTCTTCCTTTGTGAATTGTCTGTCCGAGTCTTTTGCCCAATTCTTAACTGGTCTTGTCATTTTGTTTCTGATTTGCAGGAGTTTGTTATTGAATCTGGTTACAAGTCCTCTGCTGGACATGTGTGTTGCAAATATTTCTCCCGGGTCTGACTTTTCATTTTCTTAAGAATGTCTTTTCAAGAGCAGACATACTTAATTTTGATGAAGTAAAATTGATCAATTTTTTAAAAATGGTTGATGTTTTTGGCATATGGCTAAAAAATCTTTACTTATCCTTGGGTTACAAAAATGTTATCCTCTGTTTTTCTTCCAGGTGTTTTATACTTTTAATTTTCATATTTACACTTGCAATCTGCCTAGAATCATTTTTGGCCATGGCATGAAGTATGGGCCACGGTTAACATTTCTCCCTGTGGATGCCCGGCTGCCCCAGCACCACATGTTGAAAGCTGACGCAGCCCCATAGACTTGTATTAGGGCCGCCAAAATCCTGCTGGCTGGTTGGCATGTGGGCCTGTTTCTGCCCAGCCTGTCATTCCATCATTCTGGGTGTCTGTCCTCACACCAGCGCCACGCCAACCGGGTTACTGTCCTTTTACAGGAGGTCATAAGGTCAGAGAATGTGTGTCCTCTAACTTTGCTCTTATTTTTTAAAGATTATTTTTCACTATTCTAGGTACTTTAGCTTTCCATAAAAATTTTAATCTGCCTACTAGTTTCTCTGAAGAAAGCGAGCCAGGGTTTGGGCTGGAATTGCACTGATTCTGCAGACGCATTTGAGAGGCGTGGCGCCCAGACGCTCGGGCTCCAGCTCAGGCATGCGGGCGCCCGCCGTTTAGGTCCTCCGATTCCTAACGTCTCCAGTGCTACAGGGGTGGTTCCCACACACACCTTTCTTCAGGCGCACCCCGACGAGTGTGATGGCTTTACTGCCACCGTGGGTGGAACTTTTAACATCTCACTTTTCAAGTTTGTGGTTATTTTATTAGAAATACAGTAAGTTTTGTGTATAGACCTGTACCACGTGCTCTTGCTTCATTCACTTAATTCTAGAAGGGGTTTGTGGATTCCGTAGATTTCTCTGTGGATGGCTGTGTCATCTGTGAGCCATGACATTTTGACTTCTTCCTTTTCCACTGTTTATTTCAACTTCTTCTTTCTTGCATCCTTGGCTAGGGCAGGACAGTGAGAAGCGGTGAGAGTGGGCAGCCTTGCCCCATTCCCTGGCTTAGAGGGCAGGTGTTTGGTGTGTCCCTGTTAAATATGGCCTGTATAACAGTAAAGAAGTTCTGTCCTGTTCCGTTTGCTGAGAGTCTTTTTCGTGACTTGCAGCACATTTTGTCAAATGCATTTTCTGCATCTACTGAGGCAATCATTTGATTTCCCTTCTTCATTCTGTCAACGCAGTGCCTCACAGCACCTGATTTTCAAAGTTGCATTCTTGGCATATACCTCACTCATTCATGATGAATTATATTTTTTACATATTGCTGCTTATTTGCTAATATTTTGTTAAGGAATTTTGTATCTATGTTCATGAGGAATATTGGTCTGTAATTTTTTCTCTTGTCCTCATCAGGTTTTGACGTCAGGAAAATGCTGGTCTCATAAAACAAGTTAAGGGATGCTCACTTTCTCTGTTTCCTAAATGAGTTTGTGTAAGATTCATATTGTTTCTTCCTTTAAAATTTGACAGAAGCCGTCTGGGTTGGAGGCTTTTTTTTTACAGGGTGGTTTTCAATTATGGCTACATTGTTTTAAAAAATGATATAGGGCTGTTCAGATTGTCTTTTTCATTTTGTATTGGTTTGTTAAATTGTGTATCTCAAGGAATTTTCCCATTTCATCTACAAATATCATTTGTCAACATGTTTATGTTTATTATCCTTTAAATGCCTGTCGTATCTCTAATGACATCCTCTTTCTAAAATTCTTAGTATTTGTATTTTATATTTTAAAAAAAAATCAGTCTTCCAAAGGTTTTCTCAGTTTTATGAGTCACAAAAATGACTTCCAGTTTTGCTGACGTTCCTCTGTTATTTGTCTCTGATTTCCAGTCTTTGTTATTTTCTTCCTTCTGTTTTAGATATACTTTGTTCTTTTACTGTCTTCCCATTTTCTAATGTAAGTACTTAGCACTATAAATTTCCCTCTTTGCACCACTTTGGCTACATCATTTTGATATGTTTCATTTTCAAACTTGTACGTACCTAACAAAAAGTCTCAAAATATATGATGGATCTGCAGGGAGGGATAAACCCAGGATTGCAGTGGGAGGTTTCTGTCTCCTGGTTGGGCCAAGGGAACACAACACAGCAAGAGAATAAAAGACCTGCACATTGTGATTAATAGTGAACACGGTTAATGGACGCGTGTAGAACTCTGCTTCCAGTCATTAGAAAATAACGTGTTTTTCTAAAGCAAACCAGGAGTATTTATAAAAATTTCACTTCGTATACATGAAACCATACAGCATCTGCTCCGATGATGGAGCGTCTCTCTTGCAATGCATCACATCTGTGAGATTCGTCCAGGCTGGTGTGTGAGTTGTAATCCATTCATTCTCTGTCTGTCTGGAGCTCTTTGTGTGACTAGATGGCACTTTACCGACCCATCTGCTGATCTTGGGCATTCGGGGTAGTTTCCAGCTTTTGACCAACCAGGCTTCTTGTGCACGTCTCCTGGTAAACATGTGGTGTTTTGAGGTGTGGGTTGGCTAGACTGTGTGGCGTGGGCTGGGGCCAGGCTGGGCGGCACCGGTTCCCCTGCATGGCCGAGGGGCGGCCGGGAGTGATGGCTGGGCTGTGAGCAGGGCCAGGCTGCCACCCCTTCTGGGAGGTTAGGCTGACGCCGCATCTCTGCTTCTGCATGGAAGCTGCTGGCACCTGGCTTTGGGGGGCCCTTCAGTGGCTCTCTTGCTGTCTCGGCAGGCGGGGTCCAGCCGAGGTTGCCTGGGGACCATGGCCGAGTCTACAGTGAGGGGCGCCCCTGCTGCAGGGACATTTCCAGGACAGCATCCAGGCTTTGCCTGTACTTCTCCCTAAATCAAACGTAATGCTGCTTGTGCCATGATGCGCTTCTCAGCCTTGGTGATGTGGGCCCTGCCCTTGCCCAGTGACAAGAAACTATGACGACCCCCAGGCTAATAGTTAGCCGGCTGCCATGTAAAGGCTGACAGGTTGATGAAGGCCTATTGAAAATGCTCGGCTGCTTTACTGAAGTCACCTACCTCTCAGGTGCCGTGGCCCAGACACTCTCAGGGAGGCCATGGGGAAGTTCTGAAACCCTGGTGCCTTCCCCGGACGATGGGTCACATCCCACCCTATGAGGAAAGACGTGCAGGGCAGCGTTCCTGCCTGGCCAGGTGCATGTGGGAGGCTGCACAGGGAAGGTGCCCACCTGGGGTGAGGACTCTCTCCCAGCCTGAGGTCTGAGGAACCCCCTTGGAGAAAAAGGGGTTAGAGCAGCTTTTAGTCCAACCAGTGCTGCAAGCAGGCATCTTCCAGGAGCCCCAGGACTGTCAGCTTTTCTGGCGCCTCAGGGCACATGAGCCTTTGGGGGAGCTCCAGTGAGCCTGGAAGTCAGGCGGCGAGGGGCCCAAGTCAGCCCTGTGGTCACAGCTCAGCTTGTGCACACACAGAAATGTACATGCACACATGTACAAACGTGCACATATAAAGGGTACACACACTTCAGGTACAAATGCATGCCATATATGCAGCACACAGATGCAGTACAAACACACATGTAGACACATGCTTACATGCATACAAACACATGTGGATAGATGCAAATGTGCATACGTGTGCACATGCACACTCACCCAGAATCTGTCCTTTCCAGGCAGGCAGCAGGTGGCACCCCTGGCCTGGCACCCCTGTCACCTGATTGCTCACGGAGCCCCTGGGCTCACCCTCCAAAAACCCAGAAAATGAAAAGTGTGGCTGAGGATGTGGAGAGCCAGAAACCCTTGTGCACCTTTAGGGCTGTAAAATGCTGCAGCTGCTGTGGAAGCAGCATGGCAGCTCCTCAAGACATTAAACAGAACTACCAGGTGACCCAGCAGTACACGTCTGGGTGGGCACCCAAAGGCAGGGACTCAGAGAGAGACTGAGCAGCTGTGTTCACAGCGGCACCATTCATAGTAGCTAAAACATGGAAGAAATGCAAGTGTGCATCGATGGATGGATGGATCAGCTACGTGTATATATGCACAATGGGATATTATTCAGCCTTAAAAAATATAGACCACAACTTGGATGAACCTTGAGAACATTATGCTGAGTGAGATAAGCCAGTCACAAAAAGACAAATTCCGTGTGATTCCACGTGCACGAGTTCCCTAGAGCAATAAGGCAAATATCACAATAAAGGAAGTCAAATGAATAGTTTGGTTTCTTGGTGCATATAAACATTATGTTGACAGTATACTATAGTCTGCTACGTGTGAGGTAGTGTTACGTCTAAAAAACCAATGTACATACATTTATTAAAAAATGTTTTATTGCTAAAAAGTGCTAATCATCACCTGAGCTTTCAGTGGGTCAATCTTTTTGCTGGAGGAGGGTCTCCACGGGGATGTGCTGGCTGATCAGGGTGGTGGTTGCTGAAGGCTGGGTGGCTGTGGATTTCTTAAAATAAGCCAGGGGTTGGGACCACTTTTTACCCCCACGGGGAATCAGCCCCTGGTAGATTCCCAGTGTGTGGCCTGGGCCCCTGTGTGTGCAGCTGGCGCTGCCCAGAGACTCAGGCCTGCACTGTCTGTCCACCTACTTGCAGCCCGGGCCTCGCTGCGTCTGCCCACTGCCCGGCTCTCTGGATGGGGCTGGGCTGTTGCTCACACAGGCCGCGGGAGCTGCTTGTTCCCCAGAGCCGTCTCCACTCAGTCCCTTTCCTGGCACACGCCCTTCACGTAATTCTCACGTCTGAGCACCCAGGAGGCACCCCCCAAACTGTGGGGCTCCCAGCAGTGCTGAGAAGGGAGGGGTGCTCAGAGGACCAAGCACAGTGGACCAGGAGTGGGACCCAGGGTCAGCTTGCTCAGGAATCAGAGTTCAGCTGTTCCAAAGCCTGTTTTCCACCTCCCCTGCATGGCCCCACCCCAAGCCAGGGTGGCCTCCCCCCAGCTCCTGGGTCCTCAGGGCGCACCCATCTGCCTATACGCCCGCCCTGGGAGCCCCCGGCAGCTTGCACGGCTGGTGCAGGGCCAGGTGGCATCGGGGTCCCTCCCTGCTGCTGGAACTGGGGTGGGGCTGAGCATCGGGTGGCGGGAGGCAGCTCATCGGGGGTCTTAAGCAGCAGATTCCGTCCGGGAGCTTGGGAGGCACTGCTGCCTAGAACCCTGGGGGGTGAAGGAAGCAGTGCATCCAGTCCTTCCCGCCCCAGGCGACCCCCCCAGCCGACCAGGTACCTTACTGATCTGGCTGTTGCCTTAATCACTAATTTATGAGCGTTGCCGGTGCTGAGAATGTCAGCACGAAACACAGCAACACAGTTCCAGACCACGTCAGACCAGACAGCACCGTGGCCATCTGGGAAGTGGCCGCTCAGTGAGGTCTGTGGGCTGAGGCTGTTACTGTATCAGGCACGGGAGGTCTGCCCCCAGATCCCCCGAGTCCAGCCTGGCGGGAGGCACCCGGGGTCTCGGCCACTCAGGCCTCCAGGTCTGGGCACATTCCTGGGCCCCCAGAGGCCTCAGCGCATCTTTGCCCCATACCCGCTGTTTTTCTCAGAAATGACAGGCTGATCCAGTTGCCCCCACCCTGGGGCAGTGAGTATCGGGCAGGAGCACAGAGTGTGCTGCCCTGGGGTCCCACGCCGGGTGACCTGGCTGCGTGGGCGAGTGGTGAGCTCTCGGAGAGGCTGGTGGAGGCTCCTGGAGAAGGGCCACAGCCAGCAGGGTGTCCTGGAGAGGTGGGGTGTAGATGCCTCCCCGAGGGCTGGGGTGCTGGCTCCCCACGGGAGAACGCGATCCATCCTCCTCTGCCTCCCTTACCAAGAGTCTGCGCGACCTTCCAGCCCAGCTCTCTCCCCTGTGAAGTGTGAGCCCTCGCCCCCTCCCACGTCGCTCTGTGTTAATGGTGCTGAGGACCAGGAGGGTTTCCCAGAGGGCCCAGCTCCTGGCGCCTCCGCGCTCGGCCTGCGGGGGCCCGACTCCCTGGCGGACTTGTGGCCTCAGGGGACAGGCAGTGGCAGGTGGGTCAAGACCTCGGTGTTGAGGCGACCATCTGATGGCCCATCCCGGCGTGCACAGGTGCTCTGTGCTGTGCGGCCCTGGGGGCATGGGCAGAGGCCACACAAACTGCAGCAGACGGCAGCTCTGAGTATTCTGGGACAGAGGGTGTCTGACAAGATGTCAGCACCGCCTGCATGAGTTTCAGCCCCTGGGACATTTGGCTCATTATCACAACTTCCCACATAATTCCCACTGCCGCTGTGGCACTCGCCCGAGGTTAGGGGCCAGTTCCACCGAGGATGCCCTGAGAGCTGGGGCCTCCTGGTGACCGGGGGAGGCGGGCCAGGAAGGGAAAGGTGTGGGCTGGGTTCCAGGTACTTGCCCTGGGAGCGGGCAGCTCACCCACCATCGGCTTCTCTGCGAGCTGCCCCCCTGGCCCCCGAAGGCACCAGGACTGGTGGGGGTGCATCAGGAGCAGGGCTGCTCCAGGCCTGGGGGCGTCTTGGCCCGTGGGCCGGTGCAGCATGTCACCAGTGACGTTGCGGTGACCCGTGACTCTGCGGTGGGGCCATGTTGGCTCTCCCAGGGCCCGTCTTCTGCTCTCCTCGCTGGGGGCAGTTTTTGGGCTGTTTGACACAAAGCCTTGGCCTAGGGAAGGACTGCATTTTAAACCTGAAGTCTCACTGGGAGATTTCCTAGCACTTTCCTAAGATGTTGGAATGGCCCACCAGGCTGCTCACTGTGCTCAGTGGGAAAGAAGGCTCAAGCCAGGCCCACAGGCAGCACAGAACATCATTGTATTTTTAGGAAGAAAGTGTCCAAACATTGCCTAACGCTTGGCTTTGGATTCTGTGGCAGCTGTGCCAGAAGCCCGAGGCTCTCTCTGCCCACTCCTGTCCCTGTGCAGCCAGCCCCGTGCTTAGGGCGCTCCCTCCCTCCTGTCCCCCCAGCCCACCTTTGCCTGGTGAGCCCATGGCTGCCCTTTCCTGTGACCCACAGGACTGAGGACACAGCCCGTGTACAGGCTGGATGTGACAGCGCCGGACCATCTGTGGCATGGTTTTAGTGGCCGGCAGGGTGCCAGGAAGCCACAGCTGTTCTGCATGAGTCTCACTGGAAACAAGGCCACCAGAGCGCTGTCCGGGCTTCAGGAGCAGAGCCCCTGGCCTTCTCCTCGAGGGCTGTGGGTGGCTCCTAGAGGAGCCCTAAGATGGGACGAGAAACCCTGAGCTGCGACAGATGCTGCGGCGGGGAGTTCTGTGGGGGCCACTGGGCTGAGCAGAGGAAACTGCTCCCTGATCGCTGGGCTCAGGTCAGTGACCCTGGACAGGCCAGCAGCCCTCGGAAAGGACTGGCGTGGGCACCTGAGGCCACAGGCTGTGCAGGAGGCTTGTGTTGGCATCTTGACCCTGGTGAAATAGAATTCAGACCTCCCCCGCTCGTGGTCACTTGGCTGTGTCAGGATGACCTATTTTCATAGCACTGCTGTGCTTTGGAGGGCCAGCTGTGCGAAATAAAAGTCTTCTTCAAGAATACATACTCTTAAAACCTTGTTTTTAAATATTTATCTGAGCCAGGAGAGCCAGTGCCGCTCCCACGGGGCAGTGCAGCAGGGCCCTGAGCTCTCAGCTCTGCTGTCCGTGGCACGGCCCAGTCGCATTGGCTTCCTGTCCTGGGCTGGACACCCCTCGGGGTCAGGGGACTGTCGGGGCTGAATCGCCCTCTCTATTGGCCTCCGTTGCGACTCGGGAGGTGTTTGGAGGTGTCTGACGCGTGCAGGCCCTGCAGTGGTACAGTAGGACCGCGCGGAGCAGGAGGCGGGCAGTCCTGCTTGTCCACCCTCAGGGGGCCCCGGCTCACACCATCACCTCAGCCCAAGTGTCAGCTTCAAAAACGTCTCCCCGAAGACCTTGTAAAAAGGTGCTCCCGAGTATTTTTCTGTCTGGCGGTGGGCACGTGTGTGTTTGCCGGCTGAGAGTCGGCCTCCCCACGCTAGAGGGGCTGCTCCAGGAGGGCATGTCTGTGCCTCCTTCCAGGATCGGGGGCCCTGGGCTCGCTTGGCCTCCTGAGCAGACCTGTGCCCAGAGCCCACAGTCAAACACAGCCAAGGTCCTGCCCCGAGTGGCCTAGGAGAGGTGAGACGTTCCCTGCAAAGTGGGGGTGCTGGAGGGCCCCCCAGGGCTGAGGCAGCTCCTGGTGCCAAGTGCAAAGCAGGAGGGCCCCACGAGGCTGCCCGCCTGCCCAGGAGGGACGACAGAGGGCCAGAGGACAAGAGGACGGCGGCCCCCAGGCCCTGGGGTGGCGACCTGCATCTGGAGACTGAGGGCTGGCATGGGGGGCAGCCTGGCTTCCAGGGCTCAGGGCTCCGCCCCACGGGGAGCTGGGCTTGCGGTCAGACCCACCAGGGCTGCCCAGAGCCACGCGGGGCTGTGGGTGGGTGGGGTGGGGCCAGCAGGTGGGGCTGTAGCTCCCACCCCTTCTGGTGGCCCAGTGCCTTCCTGCCGATGGGTCTGTCCCTCCCAGGGTTGACAGCAGCCTTGCCCCCAGGGCCACAGCCCCTCCCTGGGTTTATTTCGTGCCTCTCACTGTTAGGGGTGCTGAGCTGTGGAAGTGGTTCTGACTTCCCTGCAGCCTCCGAAAGCTGGGAGGACAGCCTGTGAGCACAGTGTCCCCCTCCTGGGGCCACGCTTTGCCTGGCCTCCGTGCAGTCCTCCCAACCCCGGGGTGGAGGCCTGCATGCTCCTCAGGGCACCGTGGACTCACTCTTCTCCTTACTGGGCGGGGAGGCCTGCCCGGGTCTGGTGTTTGGGGAACTTCACTTTATCAACATCAGTGAAGTCCACAGGCATCTGGATGGTGGTCACATTTGCCGCGAGGTTTCAGCACATCTGTGTAATTGCAGTGACCCTCTCTCTTCAAGGCCCATCCGACAACTGTTTTAACAAATCTGCATAGGATCCACCCACCTCACCCTGACTGCCCCCGTCCTGCCAGCATCTCCCCCTGGAGCAGGGTGGGCTGGAAGCAGCAGACGTGGCTGGCCCAGATGGGAGCAGTCCAGCCCTGCCCTGCCCTGCCTGGGTGGATGGGGACCTGTGTGCTGCTGCAGGCACGGGGGATGGGGCCCAAAGCAGCAGCTGGGGCTCCTGCTTCACTCGGAGGGTCTCATAGGAGTTGCTGGGCAGTGGGTGGGTGGGGCGGACAGGGGCCTGGGCATCAGGGTAGGACTGCAGGTCCATGGGTCCCCGAGGAGCCCCCAGTCACAGGGCCGAGGGACTCTGGTCAGCCTGGTGGAGTGTCCCAGAGTGCCAGCCACCCCCCTGAGCAGGCCGCTGTGGGCAGGGCCGCCCCCTTGGGGATGGTCTTCCTCAGGCCTTCTGCTGGGCCTAGAGGGATGTGTACCCCACCCTGCCCTGGGGCTGCCTGGGGACTCTGCCCCCAGTCTTTGTGGTCACAGCCTCTCCTGTTTGTCTGTCTTCCCTGCAATGTGTCTGTGTGGCCCCTTGGGCTCATACGGTGAACTCCCCAGGGGGGGGGAACCTGCTCCCAGGCTCTGGGTGGCCCTGAGACTCCCGGGGCTGCCGATTGGCAGGTCTTCCTGGTTCAGGGTGCTTTCATGGGGGCTGCTGGGTGCTGGGTTAAAGCTGAGCCCTCTGGGTACCGTTTGCTCCATTCATGCTGTGTCCCATTTGTGGGTAGTCGGCCTGGCCCGGCCCACAGTGAGTGGGAAGAAGGGCCCCCAGGACTCACCTCTGACTTGGCTCAGGGCCCCTGCTTTGCACAGAAGCCTGAGTCCAGCCCCCAGACAGCAGCATGACTGACCCTCTTCCAGGGTGAAGGGGGTGGCCAGAGATCCGCAGGGGGCTCCCTGCAGGGGTGGGTGGCCCTGGGGGCTGTTCTAGCTGGGGGCTTGTTGGGGAGCATGGGCCTCTCTGCCACTCCATCGGCATCCACCTCACCTAGTGCCCCTGTGTTCTTTCTGCAGTGAACTTTGACCACTTCCAGATCCTGCGGGCCATCGGGAAGGGCAGCTTTGGCAAGGTAAGGCGGACCACAGAGGCCACGCTGAGCAACTGCTCTGAGAGGCCGGCCCACCCAGGTCTGTCGGTAGAGGCTGTAGGTGTGTGGTGGGTGGGGTGGCGGGCTGGGGGGGGTGCAGAGGGGATGTGCACTGAGCTCCTGGGCCCTGAGTCTTTAGTCCAGGTCTTTGGGGGTCTCATGGGGCTCAGCTGGGAGCAGGGGTGCAGCCGGCACCAATGCTGGGTCTGGCGGCCGCATGCATCCTCATCCAGGGCGGCCGTGCCACTCCTGGCCCCACGCGGACCTGCTTCAAGCCCATGTCTCAGCGCCCCTTTGCTTTCTTCTGGCCAGAGCTAAGTTCCTGATTGCAGCTTGTACTGTCTAGAGATTGGGGATAATTATGACTCAAAGAGGCTTAATGAGCTCTCTGAAAAGTTTGAAATTAGCTCTTGGGACTCTGCCCTGTGAGTCTGTTGTAAATGGATCACTTCCGAATGGACCTTTTCCTTTGAGCTGTTGAGGGACTTGGCGGATGAGGCCTTTGTCCCCTGCCCCGTCTATACAGCTGTGTGGATGCCGTGCCCAGGGTAATTGTAAGCAAGAGCAAATTGGCTCCTTTGCGTGAATTCACTGAGAGACTCTCTGGCCTTGTCAGAGACCAGAAGGGCCCTGTACAGTGGCCTGGGCATTCAAAGGTCAGGCCCCAGCTGGAAGTGGCTGGGCCCCAGCACCAGGGATGGCAGGGGCAGGGAGCAGGGTCCCCCTCCTCTCCCTACCACGGGGAGCTGTTCAGGGAGGGTGGGGACTGTTTCCGGCTGCCCGGGCTGAGGAGGACCCGGCGTGGTGGCCTCCCCTCCAAGCAGCAGCCGTCAGAGTTTATCTCATGTTCCAAAGTGGGCCAAAGTGCACGTGAATGCGGACTCCTCTCTGGGTCTCCAGGCCTTGCTTGTGGGCCGCCTTCTGTGTGGCCAGGTCCCTGTGCTTGTCCCGGGACAGTGAGTGAGCGCTCGTTACCTGGCAGGGGGTGCTGGCTGGGCCCAGCCAGGTGCCCGGTTGTGGGCCAAGCAGTGTGGGCAGATGGAGCCGGTGGACGGCTGAGAGCGGCAGGAGCGGCCAGCCCGTGTGTCCCGAGTGGGGAGGAAGTTGCTCTGCCTGCATGGCTCGGCCCGTGCGCATGGCAGCCGTCTGGCTGGAGGCTGTTCTTTGGGAACAGAGGAGGTGAGGGTGCCCACGCTTACCCTGGGCCTGGGCTGCTTTGTCTGCAGTGGGAGCCCTGTGGCCCATCCCCGCTCAGCCTCCCTTCTCCTTTATTAGTTTTTAATTTTGAAAAGCTTCAAGCCTCAGCAAGAATAGAAGGAGAATAATGAGCCACCACCCACCCGCTCCCACTCGGTGCTCCTCTTCCGCTGTTGCACCTCCACAGCCCCTCCGCGCGCTGGGCACTGGAAATGAGCTCCAGAGAGCGCATCGTTTACTCACAAACATTTCACTATGAATCTCCAAAAGATAAGGGCTCTTTCCCTGAACATAACCACAATGCTTTTTCACACCTAAAATGATTAACAACATCCCAGATATCAGCAGATTCCATACCAGGCTTCACGTCTCCTGATGGTTAGGAATTTTTCATTTGCCTGTGATGATTTATTGTGATTACTCGGAATCAGAATCCAAATGAGGCCCTCCTGGTGCGGACGGCTGCATCCCCCGTCCCTCTTTTCCCTGCAGGTTCTCTGCTGAGGGTCCCGCTGGCTGTGTGCCCTGAGTGCCCCGTCCGGGTTCAGCTGACGCGTCCCCCTGCAGACGTCTGGCATAAGCTGGCCGTGATCTCGACCGGCTGCACAGATGGGGTTTAGCTCTGCGGCAGGACTTGCCCTGGGGGTGCCCCCCAAGTTCCCCATCAGGAGCCCGAGCCTGTACGCTTCCTGAGGCTGGTGCCACCGACGACCGTCGCCAGCTGGTCGCCTCCTTAGGGCTGTGGCGGTGGCTTTCCAGGGCCATCGCTTTATTCTCTGATTAGCTGAAACAGTCCAAAAATACACTTCCTCCATTGGTCATGTTTGTGGAGGATGCATGTGAGTCGCAGCTCACCTAGGAGGTGCTCTCGCCCACCACTGGGTGGTCTTCAAAGGACAGGGTTGGTTCCCAAGGCCTCTGGAGGCCAGTGAGACTGTGCGTGTGTGTGAACTGTCTGCGTGGCCACGTCCGCCCTGGCATTCTGCTCGTTGACGCCCAGCAGGCCCTGCTGCTGGCCCCTTGGTATCGGCCCCTGAGCCTCTCCCTCATCTCACTGTCCTGGGCGGCACCCTCCCTTGCCACTGTGATGGGACGCTCTTGCCCCAAGGATGGAGTGTCCGTTTCTCTGTGGGACCCGTCCTTTGGTGGCATGGTGGTGAAACACCACCGTTTGCTCAGGGCTCCTGGCCGGTCATCTTAACAGACCTTTGGGCGGTCAGAGCTGGGGGACCCACAAGGTGTGTTTAAGGCCACTTGGACTGGTTCTTCTCTGGTGAGTCCCCCACCGGGACCCACATTAGCTTATGTTTTATTTTGCTGTCATTTTTAGGGATTGCCTTTTGTATTAAATTTAATGATTATGTAAGATATTCACATGGTGTTCAAATAAAACCAGGAATACTCAGGACAGGGCAGCCTCTGCTGCTCTTCCTTCTATCTGGTGCCCTCCTTCTTCCTATAAATAACCCTTTTGAAAAAGATTTTGGCTTATATTTCCATTGATTTCTTTTTAATATAGTCACACGACCTGCTTCTTATCGATAGCCTGGTGCTCACACTGCCTCCACACTTTGCTCTGTTCCTTGGCGGTATTTCTGGATCACGTGCTCCACCCACGGACGCAGCAGTCGTGGCTCGTCATGGCAGCGTAGCGCCGCTGGCATGTGGGCACAGGAGCTCCTGGCTGTCGGGCCCGGGGCTGCAGGCGTAGCCGCCTAGGCAGCCTGTGTGCTGCTGGCGGGCATGGAGGTCACGGGTCCGACGTGGGAAGCAGCTGGCCGCCGTCGGGGTGTGGGCCGGGCTGGCTCCCGCGGATGCCCTGGGAGAACCAGTCCCCTGCTCCTCCTGCCTGCAGTGGCGCCGTGCAGGGCTCCCGGCCCCACATCCCTGACACGGCCTCCGCGCTCACGTCTTCTTGGACTCGGGCCCTCCTGCCTCTCCCTTCCCGTATAGGCACCGTTGTGTGGCGCTGGGCCTGCCTCATGCTCCTGAGCGGCGCCCCCGTGAGCTGGGTGCCACCCAGGCCCATCTGCAGAGCCCCTCCTCTCATGGAAGTGGCATACGCACACAGGCTCCAGTGGCTAGGACGTGGACATTGGACTGGTGGGCCTCAGGGTCTCCAGCCTCAAGCTGTCACAAGCAGTGACATGCACAGCCCGGGTGCGCCTTTGCCGCCCCGTTTTCGGGTTAGCTCTAGGAGTGGAGGACGTGGGCTGGATGAGAAACGCATGCGTGATGGTGTGAGACGTCGCCAACCCCCCCCACACCCCCGCACAGCCCTGGGCTTGTTCCCAGCACCACACCCGCCACGGGGTATGTGCCAGAGGCTTGGATTTTTGCCACATGGCAAGAAGTGGCATCTCACTCAGCTTTACTTTGCATTTCTTCTGTGATTAGCAAGGTAGAGCATCTTTCCAAGGTCAGAGGGCCATTCGCACATCCTTCGCCCATTTTTCTGTCGGGTTGGTGGTTGTCTTTGTCATAGAGGCTCATCTCTGAGGCGTATTATCCTTTTATCTCTGACATTAATTGCAAATACCTCCCCAGTTAGTCTCTCAGCTTTGCTTTTTCTTTCTTTTTTTTTTTTAATAATTTATTTTATTTTAGTATCATTAACCTACAATTACATGAGCAATACCGTGATGATTGAACTCCCCCCTTCACCAGGTCCCCCCCACCAACCCCACCACAGTCACTGTCCATCAGAGTAGTGAGATGAGAATCACTACTTGTCTTCTCTGAGCTGTACAGTCCCCCCCGTGCCCCCCCACCCTATGTCTGCCAATCGTAATGCCCCTTTTACCCTCTTATCCCTCCCTTCCCACCCATCTCCCCAGTCCCTTTCCCTTTGGTAACTGTTAGTCCATTCGTGGGTTCTGTGAGTCTGCTGCTGTTTTGTTCCTTCATTTATTTATTTATTTATTTATTTATTTTTTCTTTGTTCTTATACTCCACATATGAGTGAGATCATTTGGTACTTGTCTTTTTCGGCCTGGCTTATTTCACTGAGCATAACACCCTCTAGCTCCATCCATGTTGTTGCAAATGGTAGGATTTGTTTCTTTCTTATTGCTGCGTAATATTCCATTGTGTATATGTACCACATCTTCTTAATCCATTCATCTACTGATGGGCACTTAGGTTGCTTCCATTTCTTGGCTATTGTAAATAGTGCTGCAATAAACATAGGGGTGCATGTGTCTTTCTCAAACTGGGCTGCTGCATTCTTGGGGTAAATTCCTAGGAGTGGGATTCCTGGGTCAAATGGTATTTCTATTTTGAGTTTTTTGAGGAACCTCCATACTGCTTTCCACAATGGTTGAACTAATTTGCATTCCCACCAGCAATGTAGGAGGGTTCCCCTCTCTCCACATCCTCGCCAACATTTGTTGTTGTTTGTGTTTTGGATGTTGGCCATCCTCACTGGTGTGAGGTGATATCTCATTGTGGTTTTAATTTGCATTTCTCTGATGATTAGCGATGTGGAGCATTTTTTCATGTGCCTGTTGGCCATCTGAATTTCTTCTTTAGAGAAGTGTCTATTCATGTCCTGTGCCCATTTCTTAATTGGGTTATTTGCTTTTTGTTTGTTAAGGTGCGTGAGTTCTTTGTATATTTTGGATGTCAACCCCTTATCAGATACATCATTTATGAATATATTTTCCCATATTGTAGGATGTCTTTTTGTTCTACTGATGGTGTCCTTTGCTGTACAGAAGCTTTTCAACTTGATATAGTCCCATTTGTTCATTTTTGCTTTTGTTTCCCTTGCCCGGGGGGATATGTTCATGAAGAAGTCGCTCATGTTTATGTCCAAGAGATTTTTGCCTATGTTTTTTTCTAAGAGTTTTATTCAGCTTTGCTTTTTCTTTGTAAAATTATTTTTTATTTTTGTATTGTCACGTCTCTCCACCCTTTTCCTCGCTGCCTCGGGTGCCGTGTCCCAGGAACGCGGTCCCTTCCGTGGCGGAGGGCTCCATCACGCCGTCTCCATTGCCTCACCTTCCACACGTCACGTGAAGGCTCTTCTGCGTTTGCGATGCATTCTGGCTACAGGGTCACGAGTAGATCAGATTGTATCTTTGCTAATACAGCTGTTCAGTTATCCCAGCATGACTTATTAGAAAGTCCACTTTCCTACATATTTGAGATGCCACCTTTATGATACACTAAATATCCTTCGGCAGTTGGGTCTATTTCTGGATTCTCTCTTCTGCTCCGTGGACCGCCTGTCTGTTCTGCTGCAGGACCCCACGCTTTATTGTGGAAGGTTTATGCAATACGCTGGGACACATGTTAGGGCTCAGCACTGCTGCCTTGTCCTTCTTTTTGAGGGTTTTCTGCCTGTTTTTGCTCGATTGTCTCTCTGGATGAATTGTACAACCAATTTGTCAGCTCTAGGGGAGAGAGCCCTGGTATTTTCACTGGGACTGTGTTGAGTTTATAAAGCAGCTTAGGAAGGAGTCACATATTGATGATGCCAAGGCTTCCCATCTGAGACCCTGGCCTGCTTTCCATCTGCTGTGTGTGTGCAGCATCTCTGAGGAGCATTCTGCTGCTTCCTTCATGTGGGTTTTGCCAAAGTTTTTTTATTTTATTTTGCTTTTATAAAAGCATTTTCTCTCCCATTACATCTTCAAACTGGAATTTGTTTATATGTACTGAGACCAGCAATATTTTGTATATTCATCTGATAATTTGCTATTTCACTAATTTTTCTCATGATTGAGTAGTTTTCCCATTGCTTATTTTGATTCTGTTGAATCCAGATGCAAAGCTGCCGGCAGGCAGAGGTGGCTTACGTCTTTCTCATTCCAGTTTTGGCCTTGCATCTGGGCTCTGCATTTGCTGGCTGGGATTGGGGCTGCTCGGGAACCCACCACACTCTGATCCTGTTTCCTCCTCTGCAGGATGGGGCGGCCAAAGGACCTGCCCTGGGAGAGCTGTGTGGATTAAATGAGAAGTTGATATAGAGCCCCGGGCCGGCTCCTGGCACGAGGGTACCAGTTGGAGGGCCTGGCTGTGTGGCCAGGTGATGCCAGTGGCTGGCTTGTGGAGCCCCCTTGTGGGCCTCTGGGGTGGGAGTCTGGCCACACTTTTTCTTCTGCCTGGAAAGGAGCTTCCCGTGGATGGCACTGGGACCCTTCTGCAAACATTTACTGAAATATTCATTATGATGTGGCAGCTGTGTTCTAGGAGCGGCGAAGCGCCTGGGAACAAGGCAGATGAACTCCCTGCTCTGGGGCCGGCACTCGGCTAGGGAGAAGCAGAGATGGGCAGATCAACAGATGACTGTGTGGCAGGGACATTAAAACATGCAACTGGGTGAGGCGGGCACGCTGGGGTAGGCGAGGCCTGGGGGTGCTGCCCTCTGCCAGGTAGCCAGGCAGCCTCGGTGAGCAGAGGTCAGCTGGCCTCCTCCCCGTGCGTGCAGCCGGCCATGGGGTTGGGTGTGGGTCCCGATCAGGGAAGCCCACCCTCGCAGGGCGGTGCTGCTGCCCAGGCCCGGGCTACCATTCTCTGCTCTACTGCCCTTGCTAGACGGCTTCCCGCTCGTGGCCTCAGCGTGGCTGCTGCACCTCCAGGTTCCAAGCCTGGCGAAGGAGCCAGAGACCCTGTGCTCTCTGCCAGACAAGGTCCTAAAAATGCAGACTTCCGAACAGAAAGGAGTAACGCCCTTGCCTGCCAAGGTCGGCCCCAGAGGCAGAGCACGTTCTGGCCGCCGCAGAGACAGGTGAGGCCTGGTGCCCCTCCTTGCTGCTTCGGGCTGATGAGGGGCCTTGGCCTAAGGGCCTCGCCCTGACTCTGGGCGGCCAGTGCTGGGGGGACGGCGTGTAGCTGCCCCCGCTGTTCTGGACCCCCACCTTCCCTGCCATTCCGGCTCCATGACCAGGCCCTGCAGTTGCGACCTAAGCCCTGGGGTAGGGATGCTGGCCTGTCATGACTGCAGTCAGCTCATTTCTGAGCACACAGCATTGTTTTCTGGCTAAATGACAGCATTCGACCAGGGAATAGCCAAGGGCTGGAACGAGTGTGGCAGGAACGTGGGCTGGCCGGGCTGGGGCGCCTGCACACCGTGGGAGGGCCGCTGTCTCCTTGGTCGCTGCAGCTCTGCACACCAACTCAGTCATCTGTGAGCTGGCCTAACCAGCCCTTTAGTTAGGCCAGCTCTGCTAGGCCCCCGATGTCCCTGCAGGAAGGATGCAGAGGGTCCCCAGCATCTCTTAGGGTGTCACCCAGCTACATGGCTGTAGCTGATGTAAGAAAATAATCTCAGTGTCAGACAGGCTCTGCCAGCTCACTGCCCTGGGCCCCTTCCCACGAGGTTTGTGGCATCTCTGTGGCCCCATGAGTCTCTGTAAGTACACTGGCCATGGTCCGGGGGGCCACTGCTGAAACCCCAGCTGGCCCTCTGCACCCACCTCGGCCCCAGGGGATGGCAAGGCAGGTCTGGGCCAGGGACACATGCTGGGGTCATCACTGCACCAGGGGCATGTGTGAGCTCACTCTGGAGTGAGAGTGCCTCGGATGGGGCCTTCAGAAAAAGAGCCGCCCCAGGGAATCCTGGGCAGGGGGCAGCTTCTCAGGAGGGTCCAGAGGAGCAGGGTCCCCAGACATGGTGGTCAGGAGCCTGGCGTGGCTCTGCTGTGCATTCTCTGAGCACCCTTCCGGCTCAGTGTCCAGAGCTGGCCCCGCTCCCCATGGGCTCTCCCCATATGCCCCTGCCCAGCTCCCCTGCCCAGCACCTGCAGACGTATATGGGCTGGCCACAGGGACAGAGCCTCTGGTTTCGGGGGGCCCAACAGAGCGGGGCTCAAGGCCCTTGGACGTGTCCCAGGAGACTGGTCCGCAGCCAGGCTCTGCCTTCCCTGTGGCCATGGAAGCTGCCCGGTGGATTAGGAGGCAGCTTCACTGCAGTGCGTCGAGGCTTTAAGTACCTGTTGTCGTTTGCTTTCTGGGGAATAAAAATTACTTGGAAAGAAAAAGAGCTTGAGGTGAATCACTAAATGTGCAGAAGACACCCAGGTGCCCCATTAGAACAGCTGTCGACCCACCATCAGTCACCACCTGTCCTGGCTGTGGCTCAGTGCTGGGGGCCGTGGCGCTTCCTGGAGCCCCGGGCTGTTGGGCTGGGGTCAGGTCAGCAGACTTTATTCCCAGCGCTTAGATCTGTTCCTGCCTGGAAGTAGAGACCAATTCCATTTGAGGACATGGCTGAAGGTGGTCAGCCTGCTCCGTTTCCGAGGCGTAGTCATCAGGGCTGGACCTTCCACACCCTTTTTATGAATGCTGCCTGTTTGATCTGCAATACCTGGGGCCCCTCTGGACGAGGATGGCCCCAAGCCCCAGTGCTTCACCCACCGCTGACTGGAGCCTCTCCTGCCTGGCAGCCCGTCCAAAGAGCATCAGGACAGGTTGACTTTAAGGGGGACCTGGCCCATCTCGAACAACTGTGAGTGGACCCAGCAGCCCATGGGCCTTGAGGGCTTGTCCCAGCCTGCAGCAGTGAGGCCAGGCTGGCTTGGACAGGTGCAGGCAAGGGGCTCTACCCAGCGCAGACAACTCTGCCCCTGCTGTAGTCAAGGAGGCTGACCTCCATCTGCTGCATGGACCCGTCTGCTCCCAGCTGAGAGGGTGTGTGTGCAGGGACAGTGCACAGGGCCGGCCGCTCTCCCTCCAGTGGAGGGAGCTCTTTCTGGGCAGAATGAAGTGTCAGTCTGGAAGGGCCTTGCACTGAATGGAAGGTGGGCTGGTGGCCTGCTGAGGCTTACGCTTATTTTCATTTTGAAAACTTCAACTGGCTTTCGAAATAATAATTTTTAATATGATCTAGGAAATGCGGGAAGTCCAGGAAAACATCACTGACAGCGCAGTGCTCCCGAGGCAGCCATCGGTGCCGCCCAGCAGCCTGCTCTCCTCGACTCTCCCGGCCTCTCTGCGCCGTGGCCCCTGCTCACTGGGCTGGCATGGCCCCCCGCAGCCCAGGAACTCTCCTTTGACACGTCTGCTGGCTGGGAGGCCCTCGGCATGTGGCCCCATCCCTTCCCTCCAGGCCCAGCTTTCCCCAGGCGGCAGGGCCACACGGTGCCAGGGCCAGGACCAAACCCGACAGCACCCTCTGCTGGGCGGGGTGCAGACCTCACAGCATGGGGACAGCCTCCCTTCCGTCCTCAGGCTACATGGTTGGCAGTGTCTCCTCCTGACACTTAGAGGATTTTCTCTTTCAGAATTTCACTGAGACCTGGAAAATCGGGCAGCAGGGGCCACGTGACTCCAGCTGAGTCGCCTGGTGTGTCTGCCTTGATTTCCCCTTTGTGTTGAAGGTCCCTCCTGGCTGGACCCACAGCCCATCTGGGAGCCGGCTCTCCCCGACCCGGGGCAGCGTCCACTGGAAGCGGGGGTGTTTTGCACTGAACGCCTGGTCTGTGTGACCAGGAAACAGCCTGTCATTAGGAGCGGCACCGGATTATGTTCTGGGATGAGAAGTCTCTGCGTCAGGGCCGTCTGGGGGCCTGAGGCCTTGCCCTGTGGTGCCGGCAGACCTTGACTTGAGTATCTGGCTGGTGCCTCCCTAGCAGGCCCCTTCTGGCACACAGGGGGACAGTCCAGAGGCGGACCCATGTCAGCCAGGCTCCTGGCTCCAGGCCACAGGCCGGGTGATGGTCGGCTGGGGTGCTGCTCTTCCAACGGCTCGCAGGCCCTTCCCGGCAGCTGCCGTGTGATAGAATTGCAGGACAGCTGGCAGGTTTGAGGGGCAGGCCAGGCGGGACTGGAGGCGTGTAGACGTCTACCATGCAGCCCCCTCCTGCCTGTGGGCATCGCCCGGGGCTGACAGTGTGGCCTGCGGGCGGGTGGCCGTGTGGTGGTATTACTTTGGAAGCCACAGCTCTGCTCAGGGACACCCTGGACTGGATGAGGTGGGCCATTTGGGCTGAGAAGCTGCGTCGCTGCTGTGTCCAGAACCCCAGGAACCATGCCTCCATGGGGCCTTAGGGCAGTGTGTCGCCAGACGCCTCAGGGCATTGTTGCAGAAGCCAGAGCGAGGGGACCAGGCTCCCAGTCTGCCACCCCCAAGCGTGGCCGCTCTCTTCCGCCTGTGCTGGTTCCAGCGTCTGTCTGTCTGAGCCTGTCATCTCTGCATTAAATAGCGGAGCTTTTCGTTCTTGCTTGGTATTTTAAAAGTTGTCACATGTCATTAAAAGTCTTCATAAGTGTCACTTCAGTGGCCACATCTGTGTCCATAGGGCGTTAATGTTAAGGTTGTTTGAGTTTGTTACAAGCAGTTTGTTTGATGAGATGAACCTGTTTTGGAAAAAGGCATCTGCGTTTCTTAGGTGCATCCCTGGGCGAGGGAACGGGGTCCCCCGGGGATGGGCTCCTGCTTCTCTGGCCCGACTCGGTTGCTCCTGGACGCATCTGGTCGGCTCCAGGCCTCTGGATGAGGCACCAGGACAGTCTGCCTACCTCGGGTCTGAAATCTCCCCTTTCCTCCAGCCCCTGGCGCTTGCTCCGTGAAGACTGGAGATGAGGCTCTGGGGACTCAGAAATGGCTCTGGACATCTGTCCTCCGAGGGGTGTGGCCCTGCTCCCCTTTGGGGACCTTGGTCCCTGCTTGTGACTGACTGATGCTTGTTGGCCACAAGGGACCCCAGCTGAGTGCCTCCTCGCCCTCTGCTTCTCACTCCAAGCCCCCCTGCCCCCCCACCAAGCACTTAGCCCATTAGCAGCGCCCCATTGCCAACTGGCCTGCAGTTCAGTGCTCAAGGGGGAGTGGGGTTTAAGAGCTGTGCGGGGTCCCTGCCATCACAGGAGGCTTGAGTTGGAGAAGATGGCCCCTGGTTGAGGGTGGCAGCTCTCTGTGGCCTTCCTGGGTGCCAGGCTCTGGCTAAGGGCATCTCTGTCAGTCCCAGCCAGCTGCTGTCCTGAGCCCAGGAAGGGGAACCAGGTCATGGCTGGCAAGGGGTGAGGCGCCGGAGAGGCCTGGGGACCCCGGCCTGTTGTGCTCCCGGGCAGCTCCCGCCTGCTTTCTGAAGGCGCACAAGGGCACCTGTCCTGCCCGACGCTGGAAATCTGGCTGTTTCAGTCACATGTGCCGGGGCAGAGGCTGGTGGTGGGGCTCCGTCCCCAGGCGGGCGTGCTGAAGGCCCCTCTGCCCCCAGGTGTGCATCGTGCAGAAGCGGGACACGGAGAAGATGTATGCCATGAAGTACATGAGCAAGCGGCAGTGCGTCGAGAGGGACGAGGTCCGCAACGTGTTCCGGGAGCTGGAGATCCTGCAGGAGGTCGAGCACGTCTTCCTGGTGAACCTCTGGTGAGCGTGCCATGGGGACAGAGACCCAAAGCCGGGGCGGCCACCCTCACCTGCCCTGGGCTCCCCGCCCCGGGTGCCTTCCCGCCTCTGGGACACCCCAGTCAACACAGCCCTCCCCCTCTCCCCGTCCAGTGTCCCAGGGCAACAGCCATGACCGCTCAGTGCATGCCTCCCGGGCCGCAGGAGCCCAGGCTTTCCCATGAAGGGTGGCTGTGACCCACAGAGTTTTGGGCACCAAAGATGGCAGGGCAGGGTGAGAGTTTGGGGCCTAACTTTGAGTTTCCTTCTCAAAATGAGCACCAAGACCAGTCCCAGGTGTAGGACCTGCAGGGACCTTCTCCTCCCTTCTGGGAGCCGTGCTGGGGCGGTGGGCCTCCCCCGTGCAGGGTCCTCCTGATGTGGGGTCCTCCCCGACACAGAGTCCTCCCCAATCAGGGGTCCTCCCCGACACAGGGTCCTCCCCAATCAGGGGTCCTCCCCGACACAGGGTCCTCCCCAATCAGGGGTCCTCCCCATCACAGAGTCCTCCCCAGTCAGGGGTCCTCCCCAACACAGGGTCCTCCCCAATGAGGGTTCCTCCCCGACACAGGGTCCTCCCCGGCACAGGGTCCTCCCCAACACAGGGTCCTCCTGATGTGGGGTCCTCCCCAACACAGGGTCCTCCCCGACGAGGGGTCCTCCCCGACACAGGGTCCTCCCCAATGAGGGGTCCTCCCCGACAAAGGGTCCTCCTAAAGCATCCCAGACAACCTCCCACTGTGGACCGTTGCCCCCCTTACGCACTCTCAGGTGGGGCATCATTCCTGAGGACGCTTGCAGGCACGATGCTCGCAGCAGTTAGAGAGGCATGTGAGAAAGGCACCCTGGGCTGGTATTACCTCCTCAGGAAGGTTTAAAACTTCTCCCCAGTCTGACCTGAGTGTCCAGTAGAGGCAGCCCAACCAGCAATAGAGTGGGGAAAATAGCGTGGGGACACCATGTTCCGTTTGAAAATCATCTGGTCTAACTCTTCCAGGGGAGTCCTCAGGGCCCAGACCCCCACCTGCAGTCACTCACCTGGGGTCACTGCCGGTGCAGGAGGGACTTCAGAGTGATCAGCGGCTCGCAGCCACAGTGCGCCAGTCAGTCACACGGTCCCGCTCCCTGGTTCTGTCGGGGGAAGAGCCGGGCGCTGTGGGGTTGCTGCCTTCCCCGGCTGCCGGGTGGAGACAGAGGTGCTGACGCAGGCTCCCGGGGCTCCTGGGTGGAGCCTGGCAGCCGCCCAGTTCAGGAGGGAGGAGCGCGAGGAAAGGGCCCTGGTCCTCCGGCTCCTCGCCCGTCTGTGCTGTGGCCCCTGGCCTCACTCCCCGGGGCCCTGTGGCCAGATGACGGTCTAGTCTGCAGGCAGGAAGAGGGCTGCTGGGCTGCACCAAGTCCCTGTGCCTGCGCTCTTGTCGCTGTGCTCTGCCGTCTCATGGCTCTAAGGCGAGGGGTACCCAGGCACCAAGCACCGTCAGGCCTCCCCCCCCCACGAGACAGCTGGGAGGGCCAGATCCCTCGTCCTCAGAGGGGGTGATCACCCCCTGGGGTGCTGGGTCAGTGGGGTGGGAAGGCCTCACTGAGGTGGCGCCTGGCCCGCAGCCTCGCGGGAATGGGCTGCTGTCTGTGGTCGGCCCCCAACCGCGATGCTGGCACAGGAGCTTTTGCAAAGAAGGAAGACCTGGGGTTCCCTCCTTGGGGGCATTGGCCTGCATCCTGGCCCTCCCCACCTCTCGTAGAGGCCGGGCACGGGCTCCTGGGCTGAGCCCCTCCATCCGCTGCCGACGATGCCCTGCCTCCCGTTCCCAGAGCCCTTGTCTGTGGGAGGGGGTGGGAGGCCCCGGAGCCACGCGTCTGCACAGGCATCACAGTCCACTCAGGGCCGAGCAGGGGTGCAAGCCCCCCTCCCGTGTGGCCGACACCCCCACCCCGTCGGGCTGGTCTGCCAGGGGGCGTCTCCAACCCTCCCGCGGCCAGGCAGGCAGGGCAGGGCCGCCTCGGCCTCACCTCCAGTGCTTCCCAGGACCCTGGGCCGGTCCCGGAGGCCTGCGTTCTGAGTTCCTGTGGCCTGTGGCCCGTCCCCGTGCCACGGCCTGTACCAGCCTCTTCGGGCCACCCTCCTCCCAGGGAATGGGGACAGGTGGCTTCTGCTGAGCAGGGAGAGGACATCGCATGGAAAATGGACTTGCCATGTGGTTCTTGGAAGAGCCAGTTGATCAACAACGAGGGTTCCTTCTGAAAACTCACACAAGAAATTACAGAGTGATTCTTTAATTACTTAAACCACTGTACTGCCACCGTCCCCGTCCCCACCGGCTGTCACCGTGCTGCAGGTCGTTGGCAGCCCAGCACCGCCCAGGCCTTGTTGTCCCCATTTCTCTCACAATCCTCCAAGGTTGGGTTTTTCTCTCTTTTAAGGAGATAAGGAAGCCAAGGCAGGGAGTGGGGAGACGGCCCAGAGACGGGCCTTGTCCCTCCCCCAGCGGTCACCCCTGGGTCTCGGCCCCCGGCTGGGCTGCCTTCCATCAAGGCCGTTCTGTCTTTCCCGGGCGTCCTGCTCGGAGCTGCTCCTGGACGGGGCAGAGTCCGTGCCTTGGGCACAGCCCATTCTTGGGGACGGCCCGGCGTGGGGTGGGCTCATACCCCTAGATAGGGGCTTGCCAGGTGCTTGGAGCTGTGACTCCAGCCGCACAGCCGTGCGTGTGCCAGTGCCCCACCCCCACCGGCGCCCACAGGTACTCCTTCCAGGATGAGGAGGACATGTTCATGGTGGTGGACCTACTCCTGGGTGGAGACCTGCGCTACCACCTGCAGCAGAACGTCCAGTTCTCCGAGGACACGGTGCGGCTCTATGTCTGTGAGATGGCGCTGGCCCTGGACTACCTGCGCAGCCAGCACATCGTCCATAGGTGTGTGCGTGCCGGACAGGCGGGGCATCTGCCTTGGCCCCAGGGCAGACACCCGCAGGGCAGCCCCACTCCCGCAGGGCCCCAGCAGGCTCCCGCATGCCCTTCCTGGCCTTGCCCTCTGGCCCCCAGGTGAAGCACCCGGCCCGGGAGCGCCTGACTCCAAGGCCAGCCCCACAGCTGCGCACCCGATGTCCACCTGGGGGTGGAGTGGATGCTGTCTGAGCATCCCCGGCCAGGGACCGAGGGCGGTTGGCTCTCTGGCAATCCGGGGTTGGCCGATCAGCGGGACCTTCCCCTGGTCTGTTCCTCCGCAGGATCTGTACCCCCACCTAGAAGGCGCCCATTTCCCCATCTGCCAGTCCCTGGGGAAGTCAAACTAGTTTTAGCAATAGCTGAAAGCAGATGAAATTAGGAAGATAAAGCTGCATCACAGAACAAAACAAAAAATTATGTGGTATATTGTAAAATCAAAGATGGGGGGTTTCTGTGCCCCCGGGGACTCTTACCTGGCCGTTATTCAGGCCAAACATTTACTGAGTGCCCAGAAGTCGGGCAAGGTGAGGCCAACACCAGTGGGCAGACAGCTCAGACCCAAATCCGTAATTCCGCGCAGCACAGGACTCTTGGACAGGGGCTGGCCTGGGAGGCCTGGGTGAGGGGCTCTGCTTTTGTTCTCTGGGGGCTCCGGCAGCTCTGTGCCCTCGCAGAGCCTCCTGTCTGGCTTCAGAAGGTGGGGGGCCACCACAGGGTCCAGAGTGGCTGGTTTCTGTCAGAATGTGGCCAGGTGGGGTGGGCCCTCGTGGGAACCCCCAGCCCTGCTGGGGACCAGGGGCAGGTACAGGAAGGGGCTCTGGACCCACCTCCTTGCTTCCTGCGCTCTGCAGAGACGTCAAGCCCGACAACATTCTGCTGGATGAGCGAGGTGAGGCCCGGCTGTGTGAGGCCCAGGCCCCTCCAGGCATCTCTCATCCTTCGGACAGTACCCGCATCCTCTCTCCTCGCAGGACACGCGCACCTGACCGACTTCAACATCGCCACCATCATAAAGGATGGGGAGAGGGCGACCGCGCTGGCAGGGACCAAGCCATACATGGGTGAGCCACAGCCCTGCCTGCGCTCGCACCCACACTGCCCAGGGCCAGTGGGTCAGGCCACCCTGAAGTCTCACAGCAGTCCATGGTGATACCAGCTGCTGAGACCCTAAGGGACTCCCGTGAGGCTGTGGGACCTGGACTGAGCCAGGCGGTCAGTGGGGAAGGCTGGGCCGCTGAGGGCAGCTTCCCTGTCCAGCCCTGGCGTCGCCTGGTCTCGGGGCCCAGCAGAGGTGTGGGCCCCAGGGCCTGTGGGTCGGGTGCTCAGCTGCCCTTCCCTTTCCGCCAAGCTCCGGAGATCTTCCAGTCTTTCATCAGCGGAGGGACCGGCTACTCCTTTGAGGTGGACTGGTGGTCAGTGGGGGTGATGGCCTACGAGCTACTGCGTGGATGGGTATGGAGCTCCCGACCCCGAGCCAGCTGCGGTCCCAGGGATGGCCCGAGGGCCCTGGGGAGGGACGAGGCCGGCCCCAAGCCCCAGGTGCTGAGGGGCCTCTGCGTGCTCTGTCGATGAGGACACACTTTTAGTGAAGCGCCCGGTGGGTCAAGATGCCCGGGCGGGTGCCTGGGGCAGTACATTCCCGGGGCCGTTGGCAGGCTGCACCCTGGCTTCTGTGGGCGGGCAGGGAGGACTGTCCCCCGGGGCTTCCCCCTTGGGACCTTCCTCAGGGCCCCTGTGTGGGTCCCCGTGCTCTCACCCTGGGGCCACAGCAGGGCCAGCCCTAGGTCCTGGGAGGCTGAGGGCCCTTCCTATTTCCCCGTGGGGCCCCATGCTCACAGTCACTCTGCAGGACCCCGCCCCGAGGAGGGCAGCCCTGCCAGTCCTCGGGGGGTCATGTGCCTCCTTCCTGGCAGGATCCAGTGCCCCCTCTGGGTGGTTCCCCGGCCATGGTACCAGCACAGCCCAGACCCAGCATTCCCCCTGCAGGCTCTGCCTGGGGGTGTGCCCACATGGGGGTGAGCGTGGCCTCGGGGGCCTCTGGGTGACAGGGACCAACCACCTGGAACAGCGCTGCCCCCACCCCCGCAGAGGCCCTATGACATCCACTCGAGCAGCGCTGTGGAGTCCCTGGTCCAGCTGTTCAGCACGGTGACCGTGCAGTATGTCCCCGCCTGGTCCAAGGAGACAGTGGCCCTGCTGCGGAAGGTGAGCATGAGCGCAAGGCCGGCCAGGCACATGGGGTTGGGCGGAGCGTCCTGTCTGCGAGCGGCAGCGCAGAGACCCTGGTCTGACGAAGGCGCCTGATTCCTGCATCCAAGTGTCTCGGGTCCCTGGGCAGCCAGGCTCCCGGGCCCCTGCAGTGGTGCGCTGCATCGTGGAGGAGCTTGGCCGGTCTGGGCAGAGCCTGAGAGCCGAGTCACAGGCTTCCGTTACCAAGTTTAATCCTCTCGACCTGCTGCCAGGTGCTGTCATCCCTCCTTTGCACAGACGCTCAGCACCCTGCCCCCCCAGGCTGACCCCGAGCAGGCGTGTTGGAGGGAGATGTGTGTGGGGCCGGGGCCCAGCCCACATGGTGCACTGGCCAGACCACCCCCACCCCACCGGCAGCAAGCAGAGCCACGGAGCCCTGTGCACCTCCCAGGGCCTGAGCGTATGTGTGTAGTGCAGCCCAAGGCACCTCAGCCTGGCAGGGACGAAGCCATCCAAGGGCCTGCCTCCCGGCCTCAGGGTTGTACGGGGGGCTGCACCTCAGCGGAGCTGCACTTTAAACATCTGGTGCCTCAGGGTTAGGAGCAGGTGTGGGAAAGTGTGCTGGACACTCAAGGCCTGGCCAACTCGCTGCTCCCGTCTCCTGGCCCACAGGCTCCTCCTGAGCAGGTCCTGGCTGATGCCGGAGGCCTCAAGCCTGGACTTAAAGCCAAGCAGCTTGAGGCTCTCCCTCCCAGCCCGGCCTTTCCCGGCAGAGCTCTGCCCACACCCGCCCAGGTGGCTCGCACTGGGACCTTGGCCTTCAGAGGCCTAGGTGGGGAGTGGGGATGGCCCAGGTGCAAGCTGCACACCTGGGGAAGCTGCCGGCAGGGTCTGCAGCATTTTCCTGGGAAAGAGGGTGGCATGTGGGGAGATGCAGCCGCCCGGCATTGGGACACTGGCCGCAGGGCCACCCTGGGGCTGTGATGTGTTGTGTGTCCTGGCCCCAGCCCTGCAGGCAGCTAGGCCAGGACGGCCGCCTGCTGGTCGATCCCAGCGGAATGTCCCCATGGGCCCCAGGGGCCCTCTGCCTTTCTTGGGTTTCAGGGGCCTGGCCGGACCACTCAGGCCAAGTTGTCTCCTTGCCCAGTGACTGCACTGACTGGGTTGCTCTGCCTGTAACTGGTGCCACTTTCCTTGCCTGGCCCTTGAGATCCTGAATTCCTGAGCCTCCAGCCTTGTGGCGAGACCTCCCGGTGCCCTGCGTGGGGCAGGCCTCCGGGCCCAGGTGCCCTCTGATGCAGGCCTCCTTCCAGCTCCTGGCCGTGGACCCCAAGCACCGTGTGTCCAGCCTGGAGAGCATGCAGGCCGCCCCGGCGCTGGCCGGCGTGCTCTGGGACGACCTGAGCCGGAAGAAGGTGCAGCCAGGCTTCGTACCCAATGTAAGCCCGTGAGCACCAGGCGGTCCGGGACGGGTATGGGGGCACGTGTGGGCGGAGCTCAGCGCCCTGTGCCCCACAGAAAGGCCGCCTGCATTGTGACCCCACCTTTGAGCTGGAGGAGATGATCCTCGAGTCCAGGCCGCTGCACAAGAAGAAGAAGCGGCTGGCCAAGAACAGGTCCCGGGACAGCAGCCGGGATAGCCCCCAGTCGGTGAGTGCCCGAAGGGTGCACGTGGCCGGCGGGCCTGGCTGTGGGGCGCCCAGGCCCTCCCCCTCTGCCGGCTCCTGCTTGCGGGGGCCCCGAGACCTGGGCGTCCCTGGGCTGGTGCGCGTCATCCCGCCGGCCTCCCTGTTATCCCAGGCTCAGTCCCTGCGTCTGTGTCTTCTCTCCTGATGAGGACACCACCCCAATCCAGGATCGCCTCCCGTCAATTTGCCTAATTACTTTACAGTGAGTTAATTTCACCACCCGAAGTACTGGGGGTTAGGACTTCACTGTGGGGGGACAGTCCAACCCATAGCACCCCCTCTCCTGCCCCAGGTCTTGCAGCTCCTCTGAAGCAGGTGGGGGTCTGGGAAGCGAGAGTGGTGAGGGACCCAGGGCACAGCTGGGGTTCACAAAAGCAGCCAGGGTACAGGGGTTCACGGTGGCGCTGTCCGTGATCAGTTTCACCCTGACCCTGACCCACCTGAGCCATGGAAGGCGCCCTGGGGTGCCCGTCAGGCCCCACCCCCTGTACGGCCCTCAGACCTGATGCGCCTGAGACATGCCCGGGTGCATGGCCATCAGTCCCCTCCACCTTGGTGTGGGGCCCAGGGAGCAAAGGCCCGAGTGGGTGAGCTCCGGCCCCCTCCCTCCTGCTCGGGGCTGTGATGGCGACCAGCGCCCAGGGCGGGGCTGAGGTGGGGACAGGGGCTGGCTCCCCATGTGGGCCATTCTGTGTAGGGACGGCAGCGGTGACCTCCAGGCTCTTTTCACGGGAGAGCAGAAACCAGATTCCTTATTTGTCTTTATCGTTATTGGTTGGTAAGCGTCATTTTCACACTCTGGGTGCACGTGTCCCTCAGAGAGGCGGCTCACCCGTGTTTTCTTCTGCGGTGCGGGGTCTCTGGTCCCCCGGCGGTGGCGTCTACAGCAGCAGCTTTCACTTTGATGAAGGCTTGTCTTTCCATTTGTGCCTCTGGAGTCGTATTTAAGGCACCACTCCCTGCCTAACCGAAGGTCACAAAGACTCACTCCTGTTTCCCCAAGTGTTTTAAGTATTTTATCTTGTGCGTTTGGGTGTAGGATCTATTTTGAGTTAATTTTTACGGATGGTATCAGCTCGTGCGCCGACATCATTCTTTTGCATGTGGATGTCAGTTGTCTGACTGCTATTTGTTGAAAAGACTCTTCTTTTCCCACTGAACTGCTTGGCATCATTTTCAAAAATTAACTGACCAAAATGTAAGGGTTTATTTATGGACTCGTAATTCTACTCCGCTGACCTGTGTCCCTCTGGTGCCAGAGCTCCAGCCTGACTGCGGCCTCGCCGTGAGTTCTGAAGTTAGGAAACGTGTTCAACATTGCTTGGCGACTCTGGGTCCCTTGCTCCTCCCGGGAATCCGGAGGTTTGGAATTTATCTGAGTTGCTCAGCAGGTGTATTTGTTTTTTTTTTTTTTTTTTTTTTTTAATAATTTTTTTTATTTTAGTATCATTAACCTACAATTACATGGGCAATACCGTGATGATTGAACTCCCCCCATCACAAGGTCCCCCCCACCAACCCCACCACAGTCACTGTCCATCAGCGTAGTGAGATGAGAATCGCTACTTGTCTTCTCTGAGCTGTACAGTACCCCCCGTGCCCCCCCACCCTATGTCTGCCAATCGTAATGCCCCTTTTACCCTCTTATCCCTCCCTTCCCATCCATCTCCCCAGTCCCTTTCCCTTTGGTAACTATTAGTCCATTCGTGGGTTCTGTGAGTCTGCTGCTGTTTTGTTCCTTCATTTTTTTATTTTTTTTAATTTTTTCTTTGTTCTTATACTCCACATATGAGTGAGATCATTTGGTACTTGTCTTTTTCGGCCTGGCTTATTTCACTGAGCATAATACCCTCTAGCTCCATCCATGTTGTTGCAAATGGTAGGATTTGTTTCTTTCTTATTGCTGCGTAATATTCCATTGTGTATATGTACCACATCTTCTTAATCCATTCATCTACTGATGGGCACTTAGGTTGCTTCCATTTCTTGGCTATTGTAAATAGTGCTGCAATAAACATAGGGGTGCATCTGTCTTTCTCAAACTGGGCTGCTGCATTCTTGGGGTAAATTCCTAGGAGTGGGATTCCTGGGTCAAATGGTATTTCTATTTTGAGTTTTTTGAGGAACCTCCATACTGCTTTCCACAATGGTTGAACTAATTTGCATTCCCACCAGCAATGTAGGAGGGTTCCCCTCTCTCCACATCCTCGCCAACATTTGTTGTTGTTTGTGTTTTGGATGTTGGCCATCCTCACTGGTGTGAGGTGATATCTCATTGTGGTTTTAATCTGCATTTCTCTCAGCAGGTGTATTTGTGTCAGCGTTAGGGGTGGACCTGGTCTGCATTCCCAGGCCCTGTCACTCCCCACCTTGGGGGACGTCTGGGTTCTGAGGCTGAGTGTCAGTGTTGATGGAGACATGAGGTGAGGGTCCATGTGCAAACGGTTTCCTCAGGAAATTACCTGGGAGAAATCACTCAGAGGGGAGAAGCCAGGAGGGCTGGATTTCAGGCCAGGTCCTGGGGACAGCAGCCTCAGCCTGAACTGCAGGGCCCTCGGGAGGGCAGGTCACGCTCCAAGGAGGCTGGCTTTCACTTCCTGTGCCCGGCGTCATCTGCTAAGGGCTCCGGGGGGACATGTTTTTGTGGGCTCCTGACTGTGTGTTGGCAAAGGGCTGCAGTAGCTGAGCAGGACGCCGGGGGGTGGCGGGCACAGGCTGGCCAGAGGGAAAAAGCACAGCAGAACCAGGTCAGGGCTGGTGCGGCAAAGGCCTCCTGGGCCATGGCTTGGCAAGAAAGGGCCCTTTGTGGAAGGGGCTGCGCTCACAGGTCACAGCACCCCTTGCACCACACACGGCCGCCTTTCTCTGGGGCTGTTGGAGTGGCTCCCCGGGCTTCCCGGGAAAGCCTAGATGAGGAAGGTCAGCGAGGTGAACTCTGGGCCGAGGGCGCGCGGTCCCTCCATCCTCCGGGCGCCCCGTCTCCGCAGCCTCCCACTGCCCTTGGTCGGCCTGTCAGCAGCTTGTCTCCTGGCTGACCTAGACCCCCACTGAGGGCCAGCGCCCTGCTCACAGCATCTCCCCAGCCGGAACCTGTGCACATGCCGTTCATCACTGACACGAAGGCAGGGGCATGGTCAGCGAGGGGGGCGGCCCAGCCTGCAAGGAGGCCTGTCTCCTTGAGGATGAAGGTCAGTTACCCTGCCAGGGCAGCGGCTCCTGCAGGGGAGGCCACGGGGCCATGGCCATGGAGAGAGCTCCGGGGTTTGGCATCCCCACCCCACCCACCCCTCCCAGGCTCAGGCTGCTGCTGATCTGCACTTGGTGCGTCAGGAGCTACCGAGAGGGGGAGGGAGCCGCGGGAGGGGCTGCAGAGCCGTGCCCAGGCCAGCGGGAGCCAGACTCTGTGGGCCAGGGCGGGAGCCCTCATAACTCCCAGGGCACCATGAGTCCTCCGGGGCACGCCTCCCCGGGGGGACAGACCAGCTTCCTCCAAACCCAGTAAGCCTGCTGAGTTCTGTGCTTTCTTCTTGGAAGAGGTGCGGGCACAGTGACATTCCTTTACCCTGGAGGGGACGTCCTGGCATGACCCCCATGGCTAGACGCACAGAAGTTCATCAGGACAGGCTCCTGAGTCTGTTAGGGGTGGGGGTGGTCTCCCGTACTCTGGGCCTGTGTTCTACAAGGACACGCAGAGCGCCTGCCGCCGCCTGCCCATGGCCTTCAGTCCGCATCACCCCACCCACATGATGGCCGGGAAATCTAGACGGACGAGGCCCTTCCGACTGCCTTGACGGAGGACGGGACCACATGCCGAGCCCCAACGAGACCGTGTCCCGCATGCACGTGGGCTGGTTCAAGCCCTCGTCGGTGGGTCCTGGGGGGAATGTCAGATCAGTGGCCTCACGCCATGCACTGGAGGCTGTGTGGACCCGTCCTTGTACTGATTCTGCGCCAGGCTCGGCAGTTGCACTGGGGGCTCCCAGTCGGTTCAGGCGGCCACAGTCCCCGTCACGGCTGTGGGCCAGATGCCAGGCTTGTTAATCATCCTCATGCCCTAAAAGTCAAAAGGTAAAGACCTAAAAATCTTTGGCAGTGGCCCTGTCTGCCCTCCCACTCCGGTGTGGGTCTCTTCCCTGTCTAGGCTGGTTCGTTGGGAGGGGCGTGGTGTCGGGAGCTCTCTGGGCCTTCCCCGGGGCTGGCCGCTGTGAGGTGGGTGTGGGCTGAGTGCTGGCTCAGACCCCGGCTCCGCCGCCCCCCTGCGTGGGGTGGCCTCTGCCCGGAGCACTCCCCGCGCTCAGGGAGGTGGTGACCTGCACCTCAGGAGGAGCCGGAGGGAGCTCCGCTGGATGGTTGCTGGGAGCACGGCCCTTGTCACGGGACCTGCCACCCCTTCCGATGGTGGCCCCACGTCTGAGGACTGAATTGGGCCTGGAGATAAGGGGACTGACCCTCCATCAGGGAGGCTGATGACAGCCTCTGCTCGTGTTCCCTTGGTCTCACCGTGTGTGCATGCCATGGCTGTCATCCCCTGACCCTGGGAGCCCTGGGGCTGCTGGACGCCGTCTAGATCCTGGGGGCAGGATGCCCCACGTGCCCCTCCATCCTGCTGCCAGTGCAGGGGGCGCTCGCACTTGGTTAAGTGTGGCCAAGTTCGGTAGGCCTTCTGCTGTCCTGGGTACGGCCAGCACCGCGGGTCCTGGTGTTCCAGAATGGTCCCTCCTGTGGGTCACGGACACTGCTGAGCCTCACAGGGCAGGGCCCCCGGGGCAGCTCCTTCCTCACCGCCTTGCTGGAGGCACTGTCCACGGGGCCCTCCGGGACTCAGCCATCCGAGGGCCCTGCTCTTGAGTCCTGAATCGTCTATCCGTTCCAGCTCCGCTTCTCTGAGCCTTTGGTTCCCCTCAGCACATTTCCAAGGCGGCCCTGGAATCCTCCCCAGGGCCAAGATTCCAAGTTTCCCAGAGCCTCACTGATCCCATCCCAGGGCTCCAGCCAGGGAATGAAGCCCCCGGCCGTGAGGGCTCGGCCGCACCTCAGCAGACTGCCCCCAAAGCAGCCGTGCTCAGCACACCAGTGCCTGGTCCCAGGCCTGCCCTGGTCAGTGAGTGGTGCCTCGTGGGTTCAGCACTCCCTGCTAGGCCACTGTTGGTGACCTGCTCTGGGGGTCAGAGGTGGGCGGAAGCCAGCCTGCAGGGGGCGAGGGCCGCCTTCCGTGGTGTCTGATGCAGCTGTGGCTCTGTGTCCTCTGCAGGAATCTGGGGCGCTGCTCCGCTCCCCCAGGGAAGGGCTGTCCACAAGCTCAGAGGTGCCCACATGCACCCAGTCGGGCCCTCCCGAGGTTCACGGCCCCGCTCCCTCCCTCTCAGGGCTCTGGCTGTGACGCAGGGCAGTCCCTGGGCCACGAGTCCTGCCTCCTCTGAGGATCTGCTGCCCTTACAGCTCAGCCTGGCCTCCCAGGAGCTGTGCAGGCCCAGGATGGAGCATCTGCTCACGCTGTGCCTCAGGCTGCTGACGGGCTGCCCTGTGTCCACTGCCTGCTCGTGCACGCGCACTGCCCTGCAGCAGACAGACCGCCCGTGGGCCATGCGCGCACCTGCCCCTCCCGCCCCTGCAGTGGCCCTCACGTGCCCCCCCACCGTGGCTGCTCCAAGTTCCCTGAGGCAAGAGTCTTAGCAGCTGGATGCCTGTGGCCGCCACCAATAATGGGCTCCTGGTCGGTCTGGCCGGCACTGGTCCATCTCCAGTCCTGTCCTGAGAGTCTGCTGCTTGGGACGGCCTGGTGACCAGCCTTCTTAGGGCAGGTTCCCTGGAAGCAGACCTTGTATACAAGTGACAAGCGACCAAGAGACACAGTAGTGGGTCGTCGCGATATGTGGCCAAGTCTGGTCCCATGGACACATCTCCCGCGGCAGGGCCTGAGTGTCCGTGCTGGGCATCCTTCAGTCACTGGCTGAGGGTCACCCAGGCGTGGCAAACTCCCATGCTGGGCTCTGGAGAAGCAGACCAGGCCCTGCCACGAGTGGACGTGAGGGAGCCTGACGGCACCCACCACACCCATTCGTGTCTCTCTGACTAACAGGAGAATGACTACCTTCAGGACCGCCTTGATGCAATCCAGCAAGACTTCGTGGTTTTTAACAGAGAAAAGTGAGTGTGTTAGGGGTGGGTGCTGGTCACAGAGAGGAGCTGGGGATTGGCGCCAAGGTTTCCTTGGTACACCAGCCCTGAGCCCCCACTCACATGGCATCAGTGGACCCCTCCCTGCCCGGGGAAGTCCAGGCAGTGGCCCCGGGAGGAGGGGGAGGGAGGTCCTCATTCAGGCTCGTGGGGAGGGGCCCCTTGGGAACTTTCAGTTATAAACTGGCCACCGGCCAGGATGCCCTGGCAATACGTGGCAGATGGCCAGGCAAGGGCTGGCAGCTTCCCAGGCATCACCTGCAGAGCCCCGTGGGCTCTTGTCTACCGGCCTCCCCTTCATCCAGCAGTGCTCTGCTGCAGAGGGGCGGGCACAGCTGGCTCTCAGGGTGATGAGAGGCCACAGGCAGCTGAAATGCTTGGCACAGTGGAAGGAGAAGGCCCAGCTCTGGTGGGGAGGCCAGGGGAGGAGCGGCAGGCTGAGGCACGGAGGCGGCAGCTCCGGGCTCTGGCTGGGAAGGTGAGCGGGATTGGTCGATACACTGTCCATCTTAGTGACCAGGACATGTAGGCACTGGCTTAGGACAGTGGCCTCTATCCGGGAGGTCAGAGGCCTGGGGAACAGTGGGTAAGGACAGGCTTGGCCAAGCTCTTCACAAAGCCTTCTTCCAAACCTGCTGGTCCTCAGGACTTGCACTGGTCTCTCCGCTTGTGGCCGGGAAGGTGCTCAGCTCGCCAGCCCTCCCGCTCCAGTGTGAGGCCGGGGCAGTCAGAGCTGTTGGGATGACTGTCTCCTGCCTGCCCCACGTCCCTCTCAGCTCCCTGCTGTGCTGGCACGGCCCGGGGGGTCTACGCCCAGGCAGACACCTGGCACTCGGTCCATTTTGGGGGCCCCTGGTACGTTCCTGAGCCCTCAGACAAGTCGGGGCCAGAGTGAAGCACCCTGGGGCTGCTGGTGAGGCTCGGCCAGCCCCTCCCTGTGCCTCCTTCCCCCAGACTGAAGAGGAGCCGGGACCCTGGGAGTGAGCCCCTGCCTGCCCCCGAGGCTGGGGACCTGGAGGCGGCCTCAGAGGACGGCGAGGGGGTGCGCCCCGCCCTGCCCATGTGCGGCTCCCTGTGCCCCTCAGCTGGGAGCAGCTAGGCGGCTGGCCTGCGGAGAAGAGGCCCTGAGGAGGAACAGCAACGGGGCAGCAGGCGGAGGCCCAGCGTCTGTGTTCCCGGCCGAACAGCCCAGCTCGTCCAAGCGCGGATCTGGCGAGGCCCCGCCGAGCCCGGGGACCATCTGACCGCAGAGGCTGCTCCTGGCTCAGTGTCATGGTGACAAGAAGCTCCTGGTGTGGTTGAGAGTGGCGGGAAAGGAGGGCAGGTGTCCCCAGCCACGGAGGTGACGGTGATGCCGGGGGGAGGCTCACGGCTGCTGGGCCGGGTCTCTTCTGGCGCCCCACTGGCTCACGTGGTGGGCAGGTGCGCAGCCCCCGTCCCTGCCCTCAAGCTTGCTGCCCAGACCTGGGGGTGGCCAGCAGGGGCTCAGATCTTGTACATCAAGTGGGGAGGGCCATGGGCTGGACGATAAATAATGTTTTCTAGAGATACACTGTTCTAGCATTTTCTGCTGTTTCTGTACAGTTCCACCTCTGCGTATTATGCCTAGAACTGCTCACTGTCAAATCTTTGCCTGCTCTGGGCTGCAGCCATGCTGGGCAGCGGGAGGCTTTGGAAAGGCGGAGGTGAGGCCGAGGGCCCTGCCGTGCTGGGCAGTGGGGGGTGGTAAGATCACAAGGGCCAAGTAGGCACAGAGGGTGCAGAGGAGCTGGCCGGGCAGAGGTGCTGTGGAGAGGCTCGCCGCCCCTACTCACTGAGGGTCCCAGTACATGGGTGCCACGTGGGGACGCAGGGCCCCAGCTACCACCAGGGAGCCAGGGGCCAGAGATGGGCACCGCAGGATGCCCTGTGGTGGTGCCAGCCCCCAGGGAATGTTCCTGGTGATGTCAGGGCAGGAGGCTTGAGGTCATGTATAAATGTGTAAACGTAAGTGTGCATTTTTAAGACCCCCGGGCACAGCGTGCTGGTCTCCCATGCTGGCGGCAGGGATGTGGGTGTGGCCTGGCTCTGCTCACTGCATCCCGCCCAGGGAGGGGACACGGTGCCGTGGAAATCAGCCTTGGCGAGCCTCAGGAGGGGGCTCTGAGGCCACACTGCCCAACACACCTGGGCCAGGGGAGCCCTGGTGATAGAGCGGACCACCAGGGCACCGTCTTGGCGAGGCTGCCTGGGCTGGCACAGCTTCGTGGGAAGCCCGATTCAAAGATAAGCCCCAAGAACACAGCTGGCAACACTCCCTGGCCACCAAGAATGGACGCCGGGAGGAGGCCTGAGCACCCAGTGCTGTGAGGCGTGAGGCCATCCTTGACCCTTCCCTGCTTGTCCTCCTGGTGCCTGTGACCATCCGCTCTTAGGCAGACACCCCTGCTGGGAACCGGCCAGCCAGCACTTCTGGGCTGTTCTTGGCAGCCCTGAGGGTCTGCTCTGCCTTGGAGACAGGGCTGTGGCCATGGACACCCCTTCTGCCACCTGCGGGAGGTGTGAGCTTGCCATCCCGCTCCCATGCCTCCCCAGTGCCATGGTGCCCTCACCTCCCACTGGGGTGCCCTGGGCCCTCAGTCAGACTGTGGGAGGTGGCCTCCCTGCCAGACCCACTCCCTCAGCATCCAGCCGACCCTCTGGCTGTCTCTGACCTGCAGGTCTGGGCTGGGGTGCAGTTCCTAGGCCGCTGCCCCGACAGTGAGAGCCACTCCCCTGTTCAGGCCCAGCCCTGCCTCTTCCCCGACCTGGGCCCAGCAGAGGCGTCCCTGTAGGTGGTCTGGAGAACCAGCTTCATATCCAGCAGAAAACCAGGGTCAGGCCCGCAGAATGCCCTAGGGGCCCACTCAGAAGGCACTCGTGGGGGATGGCCGACAGGACAGAAAGGTCAGGGCTGTCCACACGCCGCCAGCTACAGCCCAGAGGCCTTTAATGGACCCAGTTCACACGGGGCTGGGGGTGGCATGCGGGTTCTCGCTACAGCTGCCCTCACCACACGAAGCCGCTGCTTTAACTAGCTACAGGAATGCATGTTTAATAATAAAAGGAATGTATCAGCTAAAAAGGAGCCTAAATTCCCCTGGAAACGAGCTACTAGGAAAGTGGAGGTTTGGTCCTCTGCCGGAAGCTGCCCCACATGAGGTCCTGCCGTCCCTGAAGTCACAACAGCTTTGCAGCAGGACCTCCGTCCTGGGTCCCGGTGAGGGGAGCAGACCCGCTGGGCCAGCAGGAGAGCTGGGGTCTTGGGGGCAGGGGCTCCTCCTGGGGAGGACGAGGCAGACGCCCCAGCCTCTCGGCCTGGCTGGCTGTGGCCCCCGTCGGGCAGCGGCCCTGCCTAACGAGGCACCTAGCACCTGGGCTCAGGGCCCCCATGTCCAGCCTTGCCCTGGCAGAGACCTCTCCAAATTCTTCCCTCCCCTTGTGGGGGCTTCTCGAAACAGGACCTGGGACCCCAAAAGGAGAGAATCTGGGGAGGGGCAGGTGAGGCCCAGCACCTTTCAAAGTCAACAAAGGGAAAGCTAATGGACGTGAGCGTCCCCACAGCTGCCCGCCTGGGACAGCCCAGCCTGCGCCATCCCTGTGGAGTTCTAGGACAGCGAGGTGATGTTGGAACGCCCACCAGGAGGCGCCATGATCTTCTGCGCTGTGCGTCTGGCTACATGGTCGTCCGCCTGAGATCCTGCAGAAAAGTTGGGAGTGGGTGTGGGAGGGGCAGCTGGCTGTGTGCGAGGCCAGGACCGTGGAGCCCCCCTGCAGCCACACTACGGAGAGTTACACACCGCAGACCAGGAGACTGGGCAGTTGCCCCCATCCCTGAGGTCGGCGATGGTAAGAACTGTGAGGCCAGTGTTTGTGTCCAGCTAGGGACTGGAGGTCAAGGTAGACCCTCCAGGAGCCTGTCTGGGGAGCAGAGACCAGCTCCACCCTGCTTTGTGCCTCCTGTGGGGCAGACTTGCCTTGCACTTGAGCCCCCGTAATGGCCGAGGGCTGTCCCTGGCTTTTAAGACGATGCTAATTTCAAAGGGGACCTGCCCTGGCCCTCTGTCCTCAGGAGGTGAGCACGCACATACCGCCTCCCTGAGCGGGAGGGCGAGGGAGGACACCAAGGGGTGGGTTGGCCCCAGCACGGGCTGGAAAGAGGGCGGGTCCTGCTCTGGTTTGCGGAACCCGGGACTCGGCGCTTCTGGAAGAATCTTGAGCCATCATGTAGCACGGTGGGAGCAGAGCCAAGGGCCCGAGTGGAGGCCCAAAGCCCACGGCCTGCACCCTGGGGCCACCTGAGGACTCTAAAGCATCTGGGTGTCCCTAGGCACCTGCAGACCCCTACTGGCCTCACGGTTTTGGCTGGCAGGGCTGGCTGGGGGCTGGCCTCCCTGCTCACCCCTGGGCGTAAAGTGGCAGCCCCCACTCAGCACTGAGTCAAGGCGGGGGTCATCATGCCTGCCCTGGGGTGGGTGCTGCAGCAAGACAGGACTTCCCGGCTGGGCCTCACCGGGCAATGGGACATGTCCCTACCCATCCCCACACTGAGCAGGAGGCCAGCCTGCAGCTGCCTCTGTGGGCGGGTGTGGACAGGTGTGGGGGAGGGGGCCTGCAGCCTCTCCGGGCTCCCCCACCTGGGCGCCAGTAGGACTCTGGCAGCTGAGGCCCACTGGCTCCAGGGGGACTTCCTGTCCCTCAGGGTGCTCCAGCGGAGCCCCCAACCCGCCCCTGTCTCAGGCTCAACTCACCGGACAGGCTGAACCCCGACTGGTGTAGGTTGCGCACAGTGGGAACGGAGCTCTTCCCGGGGCAGGATGGGCGGGCCTGGGCACTGCCCCCTGGCTTGGCAGGCACCACCACCTCGTGGACCAGCCCGTCGTAGAGGCCTCGGGGCACTCCGTGGATCTCTGCCAGCTGCAGGGCCGAGGGGAGGCAGGAGGGGACTGAGCCCACCCTGAAGCAGCGCAGGGCCTCGTGCCAAGAGCCAGGCCGGCTCCGCTCTGTGGGCCCCTCTGCCGGCTCAGGAAGTCCAGGCTCCCCGCGTGGGGGCCTCCACCCTGTGCGTGTGATACACACCTCCCTCCCAACCACATTCACACCTCCCCACACACACATCCCTATGCATTGGCTCGCACTTCGCTGCACACATACCACCTCCCCCCCATCCCTACACGTGTGCAGACATGCTTCCTTCACCCGAGGCTGGGTAGCCGTGCTGAGCTGGGGGCCCCGCTCAGACATGGGCAGCCCTGTGGACGAGGCCCCCTTTTGGACTTGGAAGCCAGGCCTCCTCAGCACCCAGCATCTGGTGGCCCGGCAGAGCCCCTCTCCAAACCCACAGAGGCCCTGGGAGGGAAGCCCTGAGTCCTGGTCTCCCTGACAACGGCCCCAAAGCCAGAGGCCTTTCCCAGTGGCCACAGTGGAGGGATGGTCCACAGATGGAAGCAGAACCTTCAGATGGTTTGTGCTTCCGGCTGGCACCTCCCTCTGGATCTGTAGCTCAGACTTGTGACTGTGGGGCTTAGACAGCCAGGGGGTTGATGGGCGCCTGCCCACCAGACCCTGCCCTGGGGGCGGGGTCACTGTGGGGCCACTAGAGGGAGGCAGCAGGTGTAGGTCCAGCCCCACACCCCCATCCCGGGTGTGTGACCAGGAGCCCTGGCTGCATGAGGAGCTGGGTCTGCGCTCACAGAGCTGCCGAGGCAGGTGCCTATCTGGGTGCTTGTAGGAGCCCCAGACCCCCGCCCCTCAGGGCGGGTGGGGATGCCTGGTCTGGCCAGGACCCTGCCTCTCAGCCCCACCCAAACCCTGAGGGAGGAGTGGGCGGTGTGGCCAAGGTCAGGCCCGGACCACAGCTGTGCCCGATAGCCTGTGGCAGCACCACACAACCTAGAGCAGATGCCACCTCTTCCCCTCAGCGGAAATGTGCCAGCCCTGCCCCCAGGGCCAGCCCACGGCCTGTCCTGAAAGCCATCCCTCCTCATTCCCAGTTCAGACAACATCCTTCCAGAAAATCGGAGGCACAGCTCGGACAAAGCAAACCAGTGTGTGCACTCGTGTGTGTGCATGTGTAAGCCACCTGGGTGTGCAGCGTGGGGCCTGGGCAGACACCTGGGGCGTCCATCAGATGCCGAGGCGGCTTAACAGAGGCCGAGGGAGGGCGGTAAAGACATGGGGTGCTTGCTGAACTCCAGTTCATAAAGCTGCCGTGAAAACCGCACGGCCCTCACATATTCACCGCACACCTGTCCCCAAGCAGCCTGGTGGCTCTGCTGCGGTGTAAACGCTGGTACACGGGGAGGTGCCACCAGTGGGTTTTAACCTCAGGTCCACACTTTCTATACTGGATTATGTGGCTAATAAAAGCATGCAAAGCCACCACCAGCCTGGCCGCCAGGTGCCCTGGCCATGCGAGGGGCCCACTCTGCTGTCCTGACTGCGGGGCAGGGGCCGGGCCGACCAGGGGAACCGATACTGTGCAGAGGAGGTCCCGGCCCCTGCACCACACCCACCCGACCCCAGCCTTACCCGGTTTCGGGCTTTTATCCTCTTGTAGACGAAGTCAGGGAACGTCTTCCGAGGGATGAAGCGGCCAGCCCCTGGGGTCACGAACATGTTCCCGTCCTCCAGCACCACCCTGCCCTGACTAATGACCACTGAGGGTGCTCCTCGGCACTCGACGCCTTCCAAGATGTTGTACTCCACGTTCTGGGGAGACAGGCCCGTGGCGCAGGGGCCCTTTATGCTCTCAAGACACCCTGTGGGTTTGACCAGTGTCCCCAGAGGCCTGTGTGCACCTGTCGTAGGACCTCAGGCAGGCCAGAGCCCAGAGACTGGCTGCACCCTACAGAGCCCTGTCCCGGGTCACGGTCCTTGGACAGGGCTGTGTGGATGGACCAGCCCAGGGTGAAGCCTCCTGTGAGGCAGGCAGGCGTGTGGCACAAGGCTCCCCAGCAGACGTACCGGCCGCTCACCATCAGGATGAATGAAGTCTCCACTCCCGCCCAGAACGCCCGTGTCCTGAGCTCAGCCAGGGAGGCTGCAGGGGGCCCAGGACCCCCACCCCGCCCGCCCCCACTCAGGGACCAGGTGCTTTTACCAGGTTGTGGCTCCTGGCAGAGATGATCTTCGTGGCCTTGGGGTTCCATATGACCAGGTCAGCATCAGAGCCCAGGGCCACTCGCCCCTTCCTTGGGTAAAAGTTGAAGATTTTGGCTGCATTTGTGCTGGTCACGGCCACAAACTGATTCTCATCCATTTTCCCTGAGGCCTGAGAACAAGAAGGCCTGGCTGAGGGGGAGGGAGTGTCCTCCCCAGGACACGAGGTGGCGCAGGCAGCGAGCAGGGTCAGAGCCGTGCCCCCAGGTGTGACCCTGTGCACAGAAGCCTCATCTCTTCTCACTTTGTGGGGTAGTAACTGGTGAAGCCCCCCAGTCTGTGGCCCTTAGAACGCGACCGTCTCCCTGCGGAGCAGGGGTCAGGGCCTTGGCCCAGGAAGAGCCCAGGGCTGGCGCTGGGGGTGGGGGACAGGACGCCGGGCAGGGTGTTCCGACTGACATCGCAGAGCTGAGTCCACAGGGGCAGGGCTGCCCTCCTCTGTCCTGGAAGACGCCTTCCTGGTGGGACCCTAGAATCGGGGGGGCCGGGCTGCCCCCAAGCTCTGGGAGTCTCCTCTGGGCGGAGGAGCCCTGGGTGGCAGGGAGGGGCCCCCAGCCCCTGTTCCTCATGGTGCGTTTACTGGTGAGGCGGCCCCCCTCTCTGTGTGCCGGGGCCCCTCTGCAGCCCTGTCCCGGGGTGGCTGGGGCCCCGCGTCCTCACCACGCACTTCTCCCAGACCACAGACATGCGCTCCTCGACGCCATTGGTGCCCTCGGGGATGAGGGTGAAGTCGTCTTTGCCGACAGCCTTCTGGGCAGTGGTGAAGGTGCAGTGGGCACTGCCAGTCACCTGGAGGTCCCCACTAGAGCAAGCCGGGCTCAGTGGAGCCCAGAGGGGCCTGCCCTTCCTCAGCCCGCCAAGGCCCCAGCCAGCACCGCCCAGGGGCTGGAGGTGTGTGAGAGGGGGCCCGGGGCAAGGGCGGGTCAGTGGGGGGCTCCAGGTGGGAGGTGCGGGCCCAGCCCTGGTGCCAGAGAGGCCTGGGCTGCCAGCAGGCTGAGGTCATGGTGGGAGTGGAGCACACAGGCGGCCCTGGGGCCAGCCTGGGTCGCTCCTTACCTGGACAGCAGGGAGGCGAGGTGGTCGGCAGTGGCGGGGTCTGGGTTGATGGGGGGCGATGTGACAAAGGCTGCGGCCTTTGCCCAGTTCTTGCTCCAGTAGTGTGAGCCATCTGTACCCAGGCTGGCAGTGATGGGCTCCCCAAACACGACCACCCCTGCAACAGGCCCGTGAGAGGCACCCTGCCAACCTGTATGCCCCCGGGCCCTCCCAGGGCGGAGGCCTCGGACCGTGCTGATGGCCCCCAGCAACCCCTCCACTTCTCCCCCCGGACATCTTGCCCCCCTCCCGAGGCTCCTGGCCCTGGGTAGGCCTGACTGGCTGGGGCTCCTCTGGGGGACCTCGCCATACCTGCTCCCTCACACCCCTTGCTGGGGTCTACAGGCTGGAGGGAGACCTGACTGACTTGGTGCCCACCCCTGCCTGGCCATGGCCTGTCTGCACAGACTCTGGGCTCCCCTGTGCCCACTGCCCCCTCCAGCCTCCAGCTGTGTTTTGTGGGCACAGGGCCCTAGCCCTCAGGACATGCATCCCAGCTCCTGGACACATGGAGGTGCCCAGAAAACTGCAATGTGTCCTCCTGGCAGGGTCAGTGTGGTGAGGTTCAGTAGCACCTGGAGTCAGGCTGTCCCAAACCCACACACATGCACTCAGAACACATTCACACACCTAACACACACTCAGGTTCCTGGGCACACTTGCACGCACACCTCATGGTCATGGCATTCACTTCTGTGCACACAGGCCAGCAGCCCTGCTTTGCTCCAAGGCCTCCTCCTGAGAGCTGCTGCTCCAGCTAAGGGAGACTCCAGACCCAGCAGACCCGGATGGGGACCAGGGCCTGCCTCCCCAGAGGGCCGCCGCCCGGGCCCCCAGCACCAAGAGGCCGACCGGGGGCTTCCTCCCCATCAGGCCTGCCCTGCTGCAGCCTCAGGGTAGTAGCCAGTGAGCCCCAGTCCAAGAACGTGACCGCCGGCCCCCACTGGTGCTCTCCAAGCATCGGGGTGCAGGGCCCCGGGCTCACCTCTGCGCTTGGCCTGGGCGACCACATCGGCCGCACCCTTGCTCATCACCTTGGTGACATACAGGGGGCAGTTAGCTTGCTTGGCGACAGTCACAGCTCGGTACACAGCCTCGGCCTCCACCTGGAGACAGGAACACTCAGGCCCTCTGGGGCCCTGGGGCCTCTGACCAGGGTGGCCTTGGGATGCCCAAAGACCTCCCAGAGGCCCTAGTACCAGAGGGGGTACCCACTGCGGGGAGGAGCCCAGCCTGGGGCTTGGTGCCCACTCTCTGGGCTGAGCCAGGCAGCCCCCAGGACCTGAACACGCTGCCCTCTCAGTCTCTGGTGACACCCTCAGGGTGACCAGTAGTCATGGGGATATGAGCCTGGCAGAGGCCCCCACCGAGTCACGCCTCCCAGGTGACTCAAGTGTGAGCCCAGCCCTGCCCGGTCGTGGAGCCCCAGGAGAAGGCAGCGGTCAGTGGGCGGCAGTGCCGGGGGCCCTCTCGGGGCACAGCTCCTACCTCCTCGGGGTGGCTGAGCACGTGGCCCTCCGGGCCAGTGATGCCGAGCTCCAGCAACCGCTTCTGCTCCTACATAAACCGATGGGACACGGTGTTGCAGCCCGGCCACAACCCCAGCCCTGGGGGCCCTCAGCCTGGGTGTGAAGTCCATGGCCCAGGAGCCCCTGCTCCCTGAAAAGGATCCTGACCCCTAGACATCTCATGTAAGCTCTGCTCCCTAGGCAGAGTCCTGAACCCTGAGACCTCCTGTGTGAGCCCTGGGCCCCCGGGCCGCTCACAATCACCAACCACAGAGAACCCAGAATGGAGGAGAGGGCGGACCCTGCAGGGGAGTGACTCCAGCTCCCTAATTGCAGGAGAGAGATGGGCTTGGGGGCGCCAGGGACTGGCCCAAGGTCCCAGGGCTCCCAACGGCCAGCTCCCAGCCCCCCAGCCCGGCCTGCCTCACTGTTCCTGGGAGGGGCACTTCTGAGGGTGTGACAGGGGCTCTGCAGTCAGGGCTGGGTGGGGTGCCATCTCCCAGAAGCACACTGGCCCTTGGGGCTCTGTGCAGGGGGCTCCACTTGTCAGGGACACAGACGCTGAGTCTGCGTGGGAAGCCAGAGCAGCAGGATACCATCAACCCCAACCCAGCACCCCCACAACGCCAAGGTGTCTCCCAGCATGCTCTGCCCACCGTCCTGTCCTTAGCTTGACCCAAGACGTTGTCCTGACGGTGCGACCTCAGAGGCACATGCTGCCCAATGGCGGCGGGTGGGAACCTAGGAGCCCCACAGGTCCCACATCACCCCCTTCCTGCTGCACTGGGGATGGGCAGAGCCCGCCCTGCCCCGAGAAGTTCCCCCAGGAGTCTGGCTTGTCAGGGAGGTGGGCTGTGTGTGTGGACCCCCCAGCCCATCGAGGAGCTGTGAACCTCCCAGGGGCTGCCCAGGGCTGCCTGGGTGTGACTGGAGCACCTGCCACTGACCCAACACCACGCTCACTGGTTGGAAGGAGCACAGGGTCCAGTCCCTAGAGGGCCCTCACTCCATGGTGGGGGCCGGGGGGGAGGCACTGCAAAACCATCTTAGTCCCCCACAAAATGACATTTTGGTTTGGGAAAATTTTGACGTGAAGTGTGATGATCATAGAAAAATCTGTGTTGTGTCCAAAGCCCCCCTGCTTGACCTCTGACCCTGAGCAAGCTTTTTACTAGAATCCACTCAACATCCCCTCCCTCGGGGCTTCTGGGACCAAGTGCTCCTATGAGAGTCTGGGGCGCCCTCACGCCCACCCCCACCCGCCTCACAGGCAGCCCGCCCACACCTCCTCCACGAGGTCCCCATTCTCTGCGTGCACTTGGGCCACGGCTCCCAGGTCCCGGATGGTGCTGAAGATCTCGTACATCTGGGAAGAGAGGCGTGCAGGCCACGTGGGCTGCGGCTCTGCCAGCAGCGGCTGCAGAGGCTCTTGCCCACTCTGGCACCTGCCCTCACCTGGCTGTCGGTGCACTGATATCTGTCCTTGTACGCCATGAAGACCAGGAAAGAGTTCACACCTGGAGGGGAGGCAGGACAGGCTGACACTCAGCCACCAGTGGTGGGATCCCCAGAGCAGCCTGGGGGGGGTAGCGCCCTCCCCTGGTGCCTCAGCAGCTGGCACAGTGGCCCTGGGCCCCGGCTCCACATATGCTCACCAGCAGGACAGGAGCCAGGCCCGGAGGTGGCCCCAGCCCCATTCCAGGAGCTCCTCGCGCTCTAGGGCCAGGAACCGATGGCCCCCAGGGGCAGATGCAGGTGAGAACCCCTCCCACCCCTCCCATCCCCTACCCCCCACCACCCCGACACTGGAAAGGAGGGAGTCCTGTACTCTGAGCTGCTTGAGTTTCACAGGCTCTCCGCAGACGTGCAGCCCGGGGCGCGGCCTGCCGGGGGCCATCCAGCCCGCCCCCTACCTCTGGGGCCTGAGTCACGCCCCACCACGCCCGGCTCACAGCATGTGCTCAGGGACACACTGTGACAGAGGCATTTGGGGGCCTCTCAGCCAGGCAGGGCTTTCTGGAAAAGCAAAGGGACCAGGCCAGGCTGCCTAGGTGTCAGGGCCCCATCAGGAGGGGGGACCAACCCTCCTGTTTTGTGGGGAGCCAGAGCTGTCCCAGCTCCCCCAGGAATTGGGACCAGACTGGGGATGCACCTGGGCCTGGAGGCAGCCCCCAGCTCCCACCATCCACACGCCCAGGTTCTCAGTCCCCCGCTCCTCGCTGGTAGCCTCTCTGGGCTAGAAGTGCTAATGTGAGGGGCTGCGGTACATCGTGGGGAAGGTAGGTCACCCTGCGTCACAGGGGCCACTACCCCGGCGACAACCTGCGCGGGGAGTCTGTGGAGGCTGCCGGGCAGCCAGCAGGCCCGCCCTGGGCTCCCCCTGAGGACCCATCCCGGTTGCAGGCACTGCCCAGCAGCGCCCCCGCAGGTGAGAGGTGGCTGCAGGGGCCTGGTTCCTCCCCCGCTCTGAGCTGCAAGGCCACAGCCTCCCATGGCCAAAGAACCACTAGGTGGCCGAGCTGCCGCTTGGAACGAGGTGCCGAGGCTAGCGGCACCCCGGCCAGCCCCCGGGGAGGGGTGGGGGTCCTGCAAACAAAGGCTGTAGTGTGAGGACCATCACCCTTTGGGAAACGGCCAGGACGAGCCCTCCTTGCCTCTTTCAGGTCTGGCCAGGGGCTGGCACCCACCGGGTCTGGGGCTCTGACCCTGCCAGCCCCACACTGGCTGTGGCCATCTCCAGGCTGTAAGCCAAGGGTGGCTCAAAGCTGCTTTACCAGAGGGCAGTAACCAGGATCATCTAACCTGTCAGACAGACTGAATTTCTGACGTGGTTTCAGCTTCAGGACTTCTGGTTAAAACAGACTCAGCTTGTTTATGAACTGGCCTGTTTCAGTACAGGCCCCAAGAGAGACCTGCAGGTTAAAGCATTTTCCTAAAAGGGTCTGAACACAGCCAGTGCTTTTCCTTCACCCAGGGAAAAGGGGACCATGATGGCACGGTGACCACTGTGCTGTTCTGTGGACAGGAAACGTCCCCCAGACATAGGAGGCAGGTGGCCTTGGTCTAGACCCTTTGCAAGTAGAATGGACATTCTAATTCCAGTAACTCTTGTTCAACGTGCCCACAGTCCCCGGCCTCCTGCTTTGGGGTCACATGGATGCAGAGCACAGCATGGCTAGCGGCCAGGATGAGGGGTACCTTCGCACCCAAGACCAGGGCAGCCCAGGCTCCCACCCCCCACCCTCCCCGCTGCCCTCCACCTGGCCATGGGGGCCGCCACTCACCCTTGTCCTTGACCAGGGCCTCCAGCTCCTCCCGGATGCTCTCATGCCAGCGGGGAATGTCCACATGCAGGGTGTAGTCGCAGCAGGCCTCGCTGTCCGCCTGCCCCCGCCACTGCTCATAGGCCGCCAGCAGGCTCATGCCCGCGTCGGGGAACACATGGTCCACTGTGGGAACAGTGCAGTCAGCCAAGACCCCTACCCTGGTCAAGGGGAACCACTTGGCCTCCAAGGGAAACTGGCTTCATGTTCCCAAGAGATCAGGAAGTAGGTTTGAGAAAAGCAGAGGAAAGGCCGTGGGCAGATGACATGGCTGTGAACCTGCCCATCAGTTCTGCCCAGAGGCATCTTCGGCCCCAGCCTTCCTCCACACAGACCCCAGGCTGGATGGTGGGTAAGGGCAGGAGGGGAGCCCCGCTGTCCTGTGGTGCTGCACCTGGGAGCTTGTCCAGAATGGCATGGCTGGTTCCCTTGTGCCTCAGGGATGGCCCACCTTGAACAGTGCCACCCAGTCCCCTGGGCAGCTGGGAGCCCCAGGGCCCCCGCACGGTCACCTCCCCACACACACCAACCCTATGTCCAAGGTCCAAACACTGCTCAGCACCTCTCCCAGGGCAGGAAGGCTCACCCACCCAGGGCCGGGGCAGATGCTGCGCCTTCCCAGCATGCCCCTCATTCGGGGCCTGTGCGCCCCACAGCTCAGGTCGCCAAACTGGACCCTATGGGAGCGGGGGCCTGCCCTGCCCTGGGGGCTGTTCACAGATCCAGCCTGGGGCTTGACAGAGGCCTGGAGACTCTCCATCCTCACAGGGACCCCTCACAGCTTAAGTGCAGCCTCAGCACCGGCGCGAGCAGGTGGCACCCACGAGCATGAGCAATAGCCTGATAGCACCCATCCTCTCAGTCCGATGAGGTGGGCCATCTTTGGTCCTTTTTCACTTTGTGGTTGAGTAAACCAAGCCACCCATGATCCGGGCAATGGCTGAGCATCTCTGGTGAAGCGCCCAGTGATCTCAGAGTGGCCCTTCCTGGTGGCAGCAGTGATAGCGGTCACAGTGTGCCTGACACAACAAAGTGAATTAAATGCACCACTCGCAGCCTGCTACGGGGTTCCCCTTCCCCTGCTTCACAGATGCGGAACGTGTGACTTCTGAGAGCGGACTGGCCTGAAGTCACACGGCTGGAACATGGTGGAGTCGGGGTTCGACTAGGTTTGTTACACCAGGTCTGAGCCAAGCAGAGAGTCTGAGCTTCGCACTGCTGAGCTGATGGCACTCAAGACCATGCAGGAAGCGGCCGGGCTGTGGTGTCTCCTGCTGGCCCCACAAGCTTACAGTGAGCAAGTTCACGGTGGGCAAGCAGATTCATCTCACAGGCTGTTAAGTGGGGCTTCTCTGCTGGGCTCAGAGGTTTTTATGAGAGGGTATGTGAACTGGAGCATGTCAGGATGGTTCTCATGGCTGGCACAGAGCCAGCACTGAAGAAATGTAACTCTGGGGGTTGTTGATGGATAATAGTATTTTTGTTATCCTTCTTCTAAAACTACAGCTTCCACCTTTATACTCTTCTTGACACGGGCAAGAACTTCTCACAAACTAGGTTGAAGAGGCATGAGGATCAGGTCAAACGTGTTTCAGGCAACACAACCCCCTGCTTGTCCACAGCATTTGGCTTTTCCAAACCTAGTCCTTGGCCAGATGCTAGCTTCCCGGGAAATAATAAATTACTGGGCCCACATCCATTTGCTCCCATGGCATTCCACAGCTGACCAACGCAAAACGACTCAGAAATAGGGTTAACAAAAGAGTTGTTGAGGATGCTTAGACTGGGATATAATACAGGGGATGGGCCGATGAAAACACCATCATGCAAAACCCTTCCTGTAACATATAAGCCAGGCGACCAAGGTCTGGGGTGGAGGCTCCCCCACCCGGAGACACTCACGTATCATGGTGGTCCCTCCCGCCAGGGCTGCCTTGGTCCCCTGGCAGAAGTCATCAGCTGGGGTCATGCCCAGGACGGGCATCTGCAGCCTCGTGTGCACATCGACTCCACCTGGCAGGACCATTAGGCCGTGCGCATCGATGGTTTTGATGCCCCCAGGGACGACAAGGTTTTCTCCTATTTGTCTGAAAGCAACAAAGAGAGGTTTCACTGGTTATAAAGAGCCCAGGCCAGAAAGTGAGCAGGCTTCCCGGCAACGTGGTGCAGCGGAAAGTATGCATCGGGGCTCCTCGCGGACAAGGACAGTGCAGCCAAGATTTAGCAGGACCAGCCCCGGAGACTGTCAGAGTAGGACTCCCCATGCAGTGGCTCCAGGGCTCAACACGGAGGACTCGGGCTGTGCACACTTACTGCACAGAGGCCCCCACTCAAGGGTCCCGCCTGACAGGTGTAAGCAGAGCAACTATAGGGGTGCTGAGTTCATCCTGATTAAGCACCTGCTGTGAGCCCCAGATCACCCTGAAGCTGTGGTGACACAAAGAGATGTGGAGGCCACTGTCTTAATTTCTAGAGAGACTCTTATCCCTGAAGACTGGAACTGTCTCCAAGGAACAGGGTTTTGGATGAGAAAAAGTGTTTACATGGATTCCACCCAAAAGTAAACTTTCAGACAATGTGTGGTCAGCGTGCACCCACGGGATCTGTGAAGACAGTTAAGGCAGGCACTTACTTTATCAAACCATCTTCCACATACAGGTCAGCGTAAAAGGACTGGTCATCATTTACCACCTTCCCCCCTTTGATCAGAAGGCGGTCACTCTATTGGAAACAAAAAAAAGGATGTTTTCTCCAAGTTGAGTCACCACAAACATATTTAGTACAACTTCTCACTCTGGATTATGATTGACACATGCAGGCACACGTCGTGCACACGGAAAGAAACAGAAAGCCTGCACTGCTACCACCCCCACAGTGGGGCGGCCGGGCCTAGAGGCAGCCGTGGCTCCTGGGTGGCTCCCGTGGAACAGGCCCCACGCCTCCTGCTGGCGGTCTGGTGCGGCCAAAGGCCCAGGGTGGCCCGGGCCACCGGCTTCTCACTCTGTCAGGAGGCACGGCAGTGAAATGGATTCAGTGAAAACATTCATCACCTGATCCATAAAGCCCAGGCTCCGGGAGGGGCGGATGAGCCTGCAGCGCCCAGGCCGGCCTGGGAGGCTGCCCCTCCCCTGACACCCGCACCGAGGGGGCCTCCTGCCGACGGCTGGGCTTTGGTCCGTAGCAGCATGGCTGGGGCCACGGTGCTGCCGGGATGTGGGCTTGGGGCAGCAGACAGGCTCCCCTCCCGGGGGCTGCGTCCCCACCCAGGGAGACATCAGCGGTGAGAAGTCACACACAAGGCCCTCGCAGACTGCGACAGACACAAGAGCCCACAGATGGTGACCTGGCGGAGTGGGGAGGGGGAGGCGCAGCTCGGCAGAGAACGGTGGAGGGAAACGGAGAGGGGCTGAGGGCCGGGTGACGAGGCCAGGAACAGACTTCAGGGCCCTTTCCCTTCCCTCATCGGGCCGCCCAGGCCGAAGGGACAGGCGCCTTTCACCGGGAGGCCAACCGCCCTGCGATGCAGAGGGCTCCCGAGGTGACACGTGACTCGTTACACGTGAGCCTCATTATGTCATCTCTGGTCCTCCTGACATCTTTCTCAAGATTCTATCGATTAAAGGGAAAACCACCATCCCCGTCTCCAAAAAGCCTGACAAGCTATGCCACAGGTTAACTTCAGCCCTGAAACTGTCCTTAAGCAGCCTGGAGCTAAGAATGGTTTTAAATTTTATATTGGCCAAAAAACATCAGAAGAAGATTATTTCATGACTCACTCATACAAACAAAGTGAAATTCGTATTTCAGTGTCCATAACTGAAGTTTTACGGGCAGTCACGTTGTTCATTTCCGTATGGCCCCAAAGTTGAAGGCCTCTGCTGTCTGGCCCATTACAGAAGTTTGCTGACTCCCGGTCTACACCTGGTGCGTCCCCTGCCTAGGCTCCCCCGGGGTCCTGCTGGGGCTGCGCCTGGGCCCTGGATCTCGGCCTGACAGGTCACCGCACAATGACCCGCTTTGCCCAGCTTCTGCAGCCAGTGTTTAGACCCTGCCTGCCGTCCCTACAGTGTCCCAGCTCAACGCCTGCGCCCCAGCAGCAGCGCGGCGACTCATCCTCAAGCCAAAGGAAAACCCGCCCGGAAGAGGAAGGTTTTGGGTAGGAAGAGGCTGGTGGTCTGGGTCCCCAGCTCACACAGCCCCCAGCAGCTTCGGGACGCTGGGAGCCGTCAGGGCTGGGAACCGAGCAGGAAGTGCGGCTGGGATGGGCGTGGAGTTCCCCTGAACCAGCTGCCCTGCCTCCAGCCCAGCCGGGACGCGAACACTCCCACCCCACAGTCACCCCTGTACCGGCCGTGGGCGGGCTTCCTGCGTTGGTCTCGAAGCAGGCACCCCTCCTGCTCAGGGAGTACAGAGGCTACTTCCTCCCTCGCTATCTCAGGAACTGAGCCGGCAACCCCACCAGCCCTCCCGCCCTCCTGCTGTGGCCAAGTCCAGAGTTGGGTCTGAGACCCGCGGGCTCCTGGCCGCCTGGAGGGGCGGCTTTGTTTACTGGCAGCAGGGTGGACGCCCGAGCTCCCGCACCGGTGCGTGTGGGTGGCAGGGGTCTCGCCTCCCGAGAGCTGGGGCTGCCGGGGTGCCGGCTCAGCGCCAACTAGTAAGCGCTCGCCTCCACCGGGGTCTCCGAACCCCGGCTTCGTGG
>JAQQAC010022981.1:1090824-1154514 GCA_029783875.1 Phataginus tricuspis
GCGGAGTTTGCGGCCCGGGAAGGAGGGTGGAGGAAGCCCGGCTGTGTCCTGCCAGGCCCCGCCGTCGTCCTGCCCATCTCGCTGCCCGCCGTCAGTGCCCCGGTGACCCGAGGCACCGAGGTCGCAGGGACTGAACCCAGGCACCCCAGGGCTCCGGAAGCCAGACTCCGTCGGGGAAGGTGCCTCCGGCCGAAGCCGGGCTCCTTCGTCGGAACGCCGGGCTGGGACGGGGCGGGGGAGGCAGCTCCCTGCAAGGCAGCTCCACCGCAGGCCGCCAAGCTGGGGGCAGGAGGGCGGGCGCAAGTCGGAGACACGGAGACAGAAAGAGACAGCGAGACCGAGACACACAGAGAGACGGCGACCCAGAGGCAGGACGCACGAGAGACCCAGAGCCCGGGCAGGAGCGGCGGAGCCCCCGGGCGGGTTGTGCGGTGTGCAGCGGAGAGGTGTCCCCGGCCCAGAGTGGCCGCGAGCGCTCAGGTGCCCTCAGAGAGCTGGGGGCTTCGGGAAGAGGAAGAGCCCCCCGAGGGCTCCCGGCGTGGGGGTCGGGGTCTCGGGGATCCGGGGCCCGCATACCCTTCGCCCTGGCCTTTACCCTTTAGCCACTACCTGCTGTGGGCCGGGAACCGTGCCGGGACGCTCTCGGCGACCTGCTGCGTCCTCAGGACCGTCTCCGCTTGCTTCGCCCGGACCCTCCCGGCCGCAGCGTGCCATGTTGAGGGGCTGCCAAGCCCGAGGGTCCCGGCGGCCTCCCAGTGCGCCCAGCTGCAGTGTCTTGTTCTCAAAGGCGTCCTCCACGCAGCGGAAGACACCCTCGAGCTTGGGCCGGGCCCATGGGCTGCCTGCACCCAGCGTCCCCAGGCGCGCGGGCAGAGGCTCCGCGGGCTGCTGCGGCCGGCGTGCGGCCATGGCGGGAGCTGGCGATGGGCGACGGGTCCCGGAGCCTCCTGCTGCGGGGTCTGCGCGCTGCGCTTGGACGGGGCGGACTGGGGCCTGGCTCTCTCCGCCCCCGGGCCTGCCCAGCGGTCGGCGGGCGCCGGCGGGGTGCTGGCGCTGTCCGCGCCCCGGGTGCTGAACGCGCCGGACCGGGCGGGAGGGCGCGCTTTCAGTCCCGGGCGAAGCGCTCCTGCTCGCCCTGGCGCACAGGAGGCGTGGGCGGGGAGCACGCACTGTCTAGCGGAACTCCGGCCACATTTCCACGCTGCGTGCGAGACCCTGCGCCCGGCAAGTAGGCTCTGACTCCGAAATGTTTGGCGAGTCGGGAGGGTGGGCGGCCGCTCCCACGCAAGCGGCTCCTGACCTCCCTTAAGCCGAGTGCAAGGTTTTGAGGTGAGACACGGTAGAGACGCTTAGCCCGCCTGTGGTCACAGGGCGATGCTGTCACTTTGTAGTACTCTTTAGAGACGAACTTTAAAGGAGAAGACACTCCAGCCTTTGCGATGTTCAAAGCCTAAGTTCAGACAGTGAGAGTCGCTGCCAGCTGCTGCACACAGCATGTCTGCAGAGCCGAATCAGTTGTTTCCCCAGCCCCGGCCCGCCCCTGGTTTCCACTCCCCCAAAGTGATCAGTAGCGCCGCCTCTGCTCACCTAAGTGACATTGTCTGTGGCTGGAATCTGGTGCCGAGTGTTCTAACTCACTACCAGAAATTGTTTCTCTTTTCTAAATTATTTGTATTTTCTGGTTCTCACTTGATAAAAAACTGCAGGAGGCCTCCTGGTGGCTGACCTCAGTTAGGTGCTGCCAGGTACCTCTGATTACAGAGCCTGTCAGGCGATTTTCCACGATTTTAGGATGAGACTGCTGCTAAGACGTCTGGATCCTCCTCCCCGAAAACCTGGTTCCCTTTCTGGTGTGGAAAGAGGCACTGCTGTTCTGAGGACAGGAAGTGCAGAGGTGGCTAACACAGCTGGTAGGTCCAAGCTTTAATACCTTGTAAAGAGGAGAACTATGATATTCTAAGATTTAAGACAATTTTATTAAAACTGTACAGTAATTTACAAATGAATAAAAATTCTCTGGTATATATCATAGGTAGGAATCACGATAGAAAAATATGTGTAAAATCTTGTAGTTGATCACCATACAAACCTATTTTAGGCCCATAAATACTGTTTAGCACTGAACAGAACATTTTAGAATGTGGTTAGTAAGGAATTGCTTCAGACAACACAAACACTGGCTGGCATATTGCATGAGAAAACAAGTCCTAATTTCATTTTTGCATAAATTTGCAGTAAAGCTTTTTAAAAGTACACAGTAAACAAATATATGATTCGATACATATACATACAACTTGATTTTCCTGAGCCTAAACGTAAATCCATTATTGTGTTAAAACACACAACCCGACTGAAGGTTTCAATGACGGAGTAATGGTCCACGTAGATCAACATCACAACACCCCTAAACTCCTGCACACCCTCGTTCCTGACTTCCAGTGTTGGTGTTCACGGGCCATGTAAGGCACTCGGGGTGTCCTGAGGGCTACACGTCCCACGATGGCAGAGCACTTTAAGGAAGAGCCATTGTCCTTCAGCACTGGAACTCTGGACCGTGGGAACGAGGTACACACACATCCTGTGCCAATGAGGAAGCCACACTTTACATGGATTTCTAGTTTAGACAAACGAAAACATTTGCGTTGCTTGGGGTATTGTGTACACACTGTGATTCGGTTGATAATTGCTATGTTATACACATGTCCATGTCTTGGTTACACAGTAAACATTTCTGGCAAGATTTCAGGGTCCCACCTGTTGCTCCATCAGGGAGTGATGTGTTTACACACAGATGTCCCCTGTTTGAAGAGTTTACATATAGTAAAAGAGCCCAAATACTTGCAGGAAATTCAATCCAACACCCTAGTTTTGAATAAAATGTATATTCTAGAATTTAGACACTCATGTTATTTTAAAACACTTAAATTCTTCACATGCTCACTGGACCAGCAGGAATCAGTGACAAATGCTCATATTTGCCTTTTTCTTTGGGAGTCAGGTCCTGAAATGCTGGATTTTTAATCAGATGTAAAGGTGCCTATGGTACACGAGTAAAAAGTGGTTATCTGAAGAGAGGAACTGACATCGCAACCAATGTGCGTTTTCAGGACACAGCGGGGTACAAATGCAGTTGCTATGTGGAATATTATTTAAAAACATCCACTGAGCCACTTCCCTTTCCTATGTGCACATGATTTACATATAAACGATAAAAACCTCGTAAGCATCAGTACGTATTTACATGCCTCTCTTTCCTGTGTAGCTCGCCTTGTTTTGGGTCACAGAGCCGTGGCTGAGTGTCTGGGGTATGCAGGGAGGGTATATGGAGCACTCCAGGTGTGTACAACATGCAAATCAAGATGGTCCAGACAAACAGGAGGGGTGTGAACTTGGATATCAAATGCACAGCTTTAGCTCCTAAATGGCCACCCCACACAGCTGCTTTTCCTGAGCACGTACACATCAGGCAGGAGCTCAGTCAGAAGGAGGTGACCCACGGGCGGAGCTGGCAGCCGTGGGGTGTTCCTGAGTGTCCACATGGCACAACCCATCAGGCTTCAATCGGGGAGTTCAGCCATAGCTCTGGGGTGGCTTTTATGAATGCAAGGCTATTGTTTCCTATTCAGTTCTGAGTTCAACAGAGGAGCCGCCATTAGTATGAGACAAAACCATGCATGGACGATCAAACAAGGTTTCAGACTTTGGACACAAGCCCACATCAGGCTCAGCCAGAGAAGCAGTGAGCTGACCCCAATATCTTTTGCCCAAATGAATAGGTAACTGTGACTTTTATGACAACAGAAAGGATGGGTCCTTCTTGGATGAATGTTGATTAACAGTACATTACCCAGCAGAAATCCTACACGTACCAGAGAAAAGCATGCCTGTCTGATCCTATAAGCTTTCTCCCATTTCAACCTAGGGGGTCAAGCCTGGTCAGGCCGCCACTGTCATCTCCAAGTTGAACATTTCTTCTGACACATATAAAATGAACCTGACAGTTCAAGACAGCACGGTTGTCCCTCCACCTCCCCTCAGTAACGCAGCTTGCTTTTTTTTTTATACATGTTACATTCTCACCTGGCTTCAGGTCTCACCACCCAGCACATCTACTCCTAGGTGCCTCAAAAAAGCTAAAATCCTGCATGTCACCTTCTGGTTAAGCACTTGGATGCACATACACCCCCTGTGCCCATTCCACACTGAGGGTGACAGCCTGTGACCACCAAGGGTACAGAGTCGACAGACACTCCACCTCCAGCCCATGAGCTAGGGTGGATCCCAGGGCCCAAGGGCCTTCCTGGGCTGTTGGCCGGAGCGTCCAGCAGAAATGGAAATCACACTTAAGAGTGGCTTCATCAGCACGCTGTTTCCTCTCTGAAAAAGAGTGAAGACAAAAGCTTTATTTTAGCTGAGATGCCTGAGGCATGAGTGGGCAACACTCACGGTGGGGAAGGTCTAGAGAAAAACCAGGGTAAGAGGCTGACCGAGCACAGGCTCACACGGGGACAGTGGGGGTCTAGTGGCTCTGGCTAGTCACGATCCCATGGCTTGAGCCTTTGACCCAGGGATCCAAACAGCTTTTCCCAGGTGACCACAAGGCCACAGAGATGAGTCCATGGGCCCTGTGAAGCCATGTGCAGAAGTGGCCTTCGGCCTCCCTTGAAATGCCTGGCCAGATGCCCTCGCTTCTAATTTCCGTTTCTCCTCATTACTTAGAAACTCTTTCCTTATGACCTTTTACATCCATCATGTTTGGAACAAGTAATGAAAGAGCTGATCGGATTCCTTTTGACAAGGAGCCCTGCCTCAGCCCTGGGGCAGCAGTGGGCTGAGAGGTGGTGAGGGGTGGAAGCCCGCAACCCCAGTCTAGAAACTCCTCAGGCTTCTAATCTCTGGGATGCTGGTGAGGATGGTTTTGGGTTTTGGTTTGTTGACCTGACTTCTAAGTAAGAGGATATTCCCCCAAGCAGAATGAAAGTAACGGCCCAGAATCACACGTGCTCCCATCAGCACGCCACACAGCACACTGGAATCTCTGTGCAGTTACAGCAACACAGTGTTTTGTGCCTTTAGTCCGACTCAATTCCAAGTAGGTTCTTGTCAAATCACCCATTTCTAGAGGCTAAGGGACCAGCCAGGCCCGCCTCTCCTTTCTGCAGATGGAAGAGTGGAAGCCCCAGGATGAAAAGGGGTTTGCCAAGGTCACACATGGAGGCTGACCAGAGCCGGGGCCTGGCACCCACCCACCAGCTCGCCTGCGCCCAGGCACCACCTCTCTGAATCAAGGTGCTAGTCGCCTCGGGTTTGAACCGCACACTTGCTGATACAGAACAAATATTATTGAAAATAATGTGCAGAATTCTAAAAACTCACTCCCCCAATTGAAGGACATGACAAGGGTCTGTGGTCACTTGATCCCCTCTCCTGGGCCCAACTTTGCTGATGCCTTCTGTTCATTTCCACTGTCTCCGGAACTGGTGACTTTCTGCCCTCGTCTATGACTGCGGCACTCCACACCCATGATCACACACATACAGAGGCGTGCATGCACATGCACGCGGGCACGCACACACCCAGAGGCACAGCAGTTCTGCCCTCAACCCCATCTCCTCTGGAGGACATGAGGCTTTCTGCCCTTCCCGTTTCTGGCCACTGGCCCAACTTCGTGAATGTTTCCACAGTCAGCCCAAGGTCGCATCCGAGTTGAAGCTGTGCAGGACATAAGACAGGCAAGTTTGTGACCATCTTGTGGGTCTGACCACCATCTTGTGGCCTCCTCAGTGCCCCACCGAGTGACTGGCCCAGCGAGGTCAGAGCCCCCAGCTCCTCATTCAAGAATGTCTCTGTGGGCAGGAGCTGAGGTTCCTGTCTGCCAGCAGGACCTTCTTGCCAGGTTGGCCCTAGACTGGCCTCTGGGAACCTGGATTTTGGAACTTTCCCTGGGTGATAAGACTGTGCTCATGGGCTGTCTTGGACTGTTTATACAAACAATACCATGGATGGCATACAGCTGCTTCCTTCTGAGGGCCTGGCATTTTAGTGGTCAGGGGGTGCCCAGAGGGGTAGCCCCAATAAAACCCTGAACTCTGAGTCCCAAATGGGGGCCGAAATGCTATGCACATACACAGCTACAATGTGCTGCTGGGGGAGGATCTGCTCTTTGCCATCCCCATGGGGGGAGATGCCTGGGAAGTCTTGTGGAGCCAATGTGTTCACTTATTTGGCTATTCATGTGGCAAATATTTATTTGAATGTGTATTAGGGCCAGGTGCCCCTTGAGTGTGTCCTGGGGCCACGGGGAGCAAGCCGCAACACCACTGCTGAGCAGCTCCTGCGAGGGGGGACAGTGCACCAATGGTGACGTGGGTGAGCACTGTGTGGTGAGGGCCCAGGGTGCGGGTGAGCACGCGGCAGGGGCCAGTGCTGGACAGAGGGCCCTGACCAGCTCAAGGCCCGGGGGCCCAAACCATTGTCCTGTGATGGGGCGATGTTCCAGTAAAGTGCACCCCAGAACCACAGCCTCACCTCTCCATCTGGAGCGCGATTCTGGTGTAGTTTTCACACCAGGCTGCATGGAGGATGGGCGGCTAGGCACAGGGACAGGTGATGACCAAGGCCATGGAGTGGCTCCTCCCACAAAAATGGGCCAGAGCCAGGCCTGAGGGCGGAGGGTGTCCACCTGGACGGCCACCAGTGGCAGTGGGGTGCTCTCGTCGGGCATCCAGCCTGAGAGCCAGGGAGATGTCAGAGCCGCGTTAAAGCCGCAGAGGCAGGACTCATTGCAGACACAGGCAAATGCTGTCATGCATATGGATCAGGAAATGCCGTTCTAACTTCTGTCAAAACAGATCCTGAGGAACAGCCCCTGCGTCTGTGTTTGTGTTGGGAATTCCCATCAGGATCTCAACGGCTGGGAAACACAAAGATATTGGCAAAGGGACTGGGCGTCTTCCTGGGTCTGGGAAAGCCCGCATGGACAGGAACGAACTGCATATGGTGTGAGCCGGGGCCCCAGGCTATGGCCTCCCTGCAGCTTCCAGAAACACACAGAAGACAAGTAGACCCAGGTCCGCACACTGGGTGGGCTGGGCACAGCCCACAGACGCTTGGCCGGGGTGACACCCCGCAGCCTGGATCTTTGCTCTCTGTCCCCAGACCCCACAGAGAGACCCACACAAGTATATCCGTCTGTAGGGCGGTGGGAATGGGTTCAAAACCAAACTTTCCCACGTAAGCTGTTTGTGAGGGAAACTGCAGCCAGGCATCTTCTCACCAAACAGGCAAATGGCAACAATGGACCTGTTGGGGTTTTTCCCTGGGAAGAGGGCCCCCACCTCACCCATGCCCAGAAGGCTCCTGACTCCCATGCCCACCGGCCAGGCCGTAGCCTCCAGAAGACCCTCCCGGCCGTCCTGTCTCCATCCACACTGCTGGCGTCACCCGGCTCTTGGGAGATTTCCAGACTCAGAGTCAGCCACCTCCACTGTGGGAAGCCAGCCGCGACCTCTCAGGCTCAATCTCCTGGAGCCCCCAGCAGGACCCTTAGCGCCCAGCCCAGTGCCCTGGAGTGCAGGGCAGGTGAAGTCTGGGCACAGGTGCAGGGCCCACTGTGCCTGCCGGGAGCCCCTGGTGACCTAGGAGCCAGAGCACCAGCCAGGAGCCAACAGGACGGAGGCCCCCTGGGCAGGGAGTCCTGAGGCAGACTCTGCCAAATGGAGAGGCTGAGGGCTGGAGATGGCCATGCCCGAGATACCCACCCAGGGAGAATGGAGGAAAGCATGGGTGGCAGGAGGCAGGGCGTGACCCGGGGAGCCAGGGAGAGGAGACAGCGTGGAGAGAGATGCCGGGCAGGCTGGCAGGGGGGCTGCACCTCTGCTGGGAAGAGTGAGAGCACCCCAGCTCAGCAGGCTTCCTTAAAGGCAGGGGCCGGGGAACTCACCGGAGCACGGCCATGGTGAAGACTGGGCACAAACTGGATGCCTGAACCCCCACCCTACACTCACTGTGCAGAGAAGCAGTTTGGTGCCAGACCCTGCTGTGCTGCCCTGCACGGGGGGCAGGGGGAGCCCTGCGGGGTGCCCTGGCAGCCTCTATGGCCGGTCCCACCACTGGCCAGGAAGGTGAGGAGCTCTGCAGCTGCCCTCCGGGGGCCACCTCTGTCTCTTGACACCAAGTGGCCCTGCGGAGCCCTGGCGGCCTCTGTGCATCCCAGCACCTGCTGCAGAGGGGCTGGCGCAAGGCTGCTCCAAGCTGTGTGTCCTGGTCCCACAGCCCCGGGACCAGCAGGCTTAGTCCTGATGATGGGACGCCCGCAGCACAGCCCTGGTCCAGACCGCTGAGCTCTTAGCAGCCCACGAGGGGCGCCTGAGGCTCTGGAGGGCATGGCAGCACCAAGCCCAGGGTGACAAGGGTGCCTGGTACCACCCCAGGGACCGGGCCTCGCCCATTCATCCGCTAAGCACAGGTGATGTAGGGCCTGTCCTCTGCTCCCACGGCCCCACCCCTCAGCCCCCAGCCCTAGTTACTGGAGGGGGGAATCCATTCCAGGAAGGGGTCCCACCAGGGGTCAGGGTAACGGAGATAATTCCAGAAGCTTCCAGTGCTCACAGCAGGGATGGCTGAGGCTGCCAACTGTCTGAGCACACAGGGCCCCACCAAGTCCACATCAGCTCAGAAGTACCAGCACCCAGGCCAGGCTCTCCAGGTAATGGCTAGCTGGATGTCTGGAAGACAGCTTAGCTCAGCTCTGTCCCTCCTGGCGAGAAGGCTGGCCTGCCCTCCTACATGCACACACTGTCCATGCTGCACTTTGAATCCACTGCCCAGGCCCCCGGGCCTCTGCCTGCTCACACACGCCTGACCAAATGGACACACACACATGCACACGCTTCCTGCCTGCTCTCTGCTGGTTCCTATGCGGGTTGCGGCAGCTGCTCTCGCAGCCCTAGAAGGGGGCATCCAGCTACCTTCTCTAATGCCGATGTCTCTGATACTGGCGTGTCATATTAACGGGTTCGTGGTCATGCTTGGGAAAAGACCCATTCCTGCTGTGACCAAGATGGCTACATGACAGATGGTAGCCGGCTGCCGTGGCCGTGAGCGGCTCGCTGGAGAGAACGGGTGAGATGGCCCAGCAACGTGGGCGGGTGGGGGCGGGGTCTTCAGGCCAGTCAGTCAGTGTCTGTCTCCAGGAACACTGGAGAAAAGCCTCTGCCACAAGGTAAAAACAGAGGGATTGTAAACAAAGAGCAACGCCACACCGCTCTAAACCTGACGGGAACTGGAAAACCACCCAGCGGCATCTCCTGAGCTAAGCATCTGTGTTCAGATGACCCAGCCAGGCACCTGCAAGAAACTCCCGGACCGTGTTAGCAACTTCATGAGAAAGTTCAAGAGGCGTGATTAGGAAAGGAGACCCAAATGTCCATTAGAGGCCAGGTAAAGCCCCACAGAGAAGTCGCAAACATGACAAATACACACCACACACTACACCACGACATGGGCGACTCTTAGCACCGTGGTGTTAAGGACAAATGTGTGTCCTAAAGATACAAAACATACAATAGCTTTTTAAGAAGACTTAAAAAACAATAATTATACCTTCTAGAAACTATGGGTCTGCCACAAAGATCTATACAGGGGCAGGCGATGGGAAGGGGTATGGGTCAGAAGCCAGTGTACCCACAGATGCCGTAACAAGCAAAGTAATGAAGCAGGCCCTTCCCAGCCCAGGGGCAGGAGTGTGGTCTGCGCCAGTCTTGGGACAAATGCAATTCCGCGCACCAAGGAAACCAAAAGGGAGGAGGTCTGTGCTGAGGACCTGGTGGGGGAGGGAGCTGCCAGTCACCCACCTGCCACCAGGGACCCTCACGCCAGCCAATTCTGAAATGCAAATGCAGTGTGACCACCGTGGCTCCGTGCCAGAGTGGGACTGTACACAGCTGTCGCCTGCCATCAGACAAGCACACGTCTGCCCTCAGCCTCTGAGCCCCATCACATTTTCGCTGGGGCTGGAGCCCAGGCTGACAGAGCTGCCCTGACAGGGCTGCTGCCAAGGGGGCCCGCAGGAGCATCACAGGGCGCCTGGGCAGGGCCCCTTCGGTGGCATCACAGGGCGCCCCACCCTGCTCCCAGGACAGGCGATGCCTGGGAAGAGCAACCCCCAGCTCAGCCGCCACCCCAGGGACCAGCAGCCTCAAAGGGCTCATTGTTCACACTTGGCTGGACCGTCCACGGGGAAACAAAAACACCTAACCTTTTGTTCCTTTTTTAAAAAAAGTAAAACAATAGACACAAATTAATTAGATTTCATTGGGTCATGACGGGGACGTTAGAGACATTTTTTAAATGGAGGCTCCTAGCCCACATGCACCCACTGCTCCCCGCCCGCAGACACATTCTGAGAGGGCAGCTGATCCCCGTGTTTCCAAGATGACCACACAGCCGTCATGCTGGCCTGCCTGGGTGGCGGTGCGTCAGCGGCAACGGGCGCCCGGCTGAGGTGGGGGGGCTGCTCCTTGGCACCCGGCGCTGCCCCGACAAGAGCTGTGAATCGGGACGTGGTGACCGTTAATCTCGCACGTCGCCGGCTTCTGGGCCGTGCTGGGCAGGCAGGCCCTGGAGCCCCAGCCCTAGGCCCAGGGACCAGTGGAGACCATCTAGGCTGGGCTCAGAAGATGCCAGCAAGTGGCGCACTGTCCTCCTGCTTCTTGTGTGCGTGACACAGTTGGAGAGGATGCTACAGCTGGCGTGGGACTCGCTTCGGCAGGCAACAAGGATTTTAATCAAAATGACAGAGTTCTTTTCAATGGGGCGGGAGGAGACAAGAGATGGATGAAGAACACACAAAGTTTGCTTTAAACTGGCACCATATGCAAAAATTAATTCAAAATGGATCACGAAGATAAAATGTAAGACGTAAAGCATGCTACAATTCTAGAACAAAACACGGGAGAAAATATTTGGGACTTTGAATTAGGCAAAGGTTTCTTAGGTCAAACACCAAACACACAACCCATTTAAAAAAAGTTTATCAACTTTTTTTATCAACTAGACTCAATCAAACTTAAGAAGTTCTCTTCAGCAGATACTCTGTTCAAAAGACAAAAGAGAGACTTGGAGAAAAAGCTTTTGAATTATTTAGCTGATCAAAGTATGTATCCAGAATATAGACAGAAATTTTAAAACTCAATAATAAGAAACAAGCAATCTAACTCTAAAAAAAAGATTTGAACAGGCACTTCATCCAAGATTTATGGATGGAAAATCACCACATGGAAAGATGTCCAACATTATATGAGAAATGCAAATTAAAACCAAAATAAAATATTGCCACATTCCTATCAGGATGGATGCAAAAAAAGAACTGACCCTGTCAAGTGCTGACAAGGATGTGGAGCAACAGGAACTCCCATCCCATGTATCGCCGGTGGGAAACCAAAACGTGCAGCCACCTTGGACAAAAACTCCTTACAAAATTAAGTACTTGCCAATCCTAGGTATTTACCCACGAGAAACAAAAAGTTATATTTATACAAACACTCGTACATGAATATTTATAGCAGTTTTAGTCAAAGTTGCCCCAAATGGGAAACAAGCAGACGTCCTTCAACCAGAAGCTGGGTAAAGGGCAGCACATCCCTGCACCAGAAACGGCTCAGAATAAAAAGGAGCAAACTACAAAACAGAGGAGTCCTGTTGCTGAGTGGGAAGAGCCAGATGCCAACTGCACGGCTCAGAAATAGCAGAAATGACAGGAGGGAAACAGGCGGGTGTTGCCAAGGGGCGGGGGTGGGGATGGCGTGACTGCAAAGGGCAGCCAGAGGGCGTTCAGGGCTGTGACTGTGGTGGACACCTGTGTGGGCAGAACTCAGAGAACTGTACATTACAGATAGTGGACTTGGCTGTGTGTGTAAATTTCTAAAAAATAAGTAGGTGTGGGAAAGCCCAAATGGACTTGACGCTGCAGCAAACAAACCCCCTGGTAACTACACTGGGCAGGGGGATGACAGAACCAACCTAAGCTTTTCTGAAAACAGTAACTTGTCTGGACACTAAAAGGCTAAAGATAAAAGAAACTGTACAGATGTATCCTCATTGGTAACTTTGTTTCGGAGGGTATGGGGCGAGGCTACCTGTGGGGAAATCAGCACCCAGCAGACACAGTGGCAGCCAAGTCTCGGCTGCCAAAGACAGGAGGCATAGAGAGGGAGGGAGGGGCCGGGTGGGCCGCAGACTGTGGGCCTGGAACTGGATGTAGCTCTTTGAACTCACGGTTTCATAAAGACGATGCTAGAAATCTAGATGACAGGTAGGTAGGTAGATGGATAGTCGATAGAAGATAGACACTAGATAATAAACACATGACGGATAGACGCAGAGATAAGCGAAGAGTCTGGGGGTGCATGCATTAGCACAGACATGAATCTCTAAGCCTCCATGGGGGTCTCGTGTATAATGTCACCCCGCCAGCAATGAACACGCCCCTCACCCAGAGGTGCTGGTTCCTCAACACCATCTACCAAGAGGAAGCAGAGCTCCTCAGGGGAAGGGGCTGATTTCAGGCTTGGGGCAGGAAAACGTGAGGTGACTTTGAGCATCCTGTGATGATGCAAACCAAAAAAGTGCTCAAAACACAGAAGGGGGCAGGTCAAAATGACACAGGAGGAACCCGAAAGACGCTCAATGACATAAGCCGGGGCAGCTAGAGCAGGAAAATAAGTAATCAGCATTTTGGAGTCTAAGCCATTGAATAAATTAAATATATACTAGTTCATACTGATTAAACAATTGGATAAATAAAGAATGAGAAAAGGAACAAGTTTTCCTTAAAGAAGAATTCTAATAAGATGACAGGAACGTGGGGACTAGGAAATTGCCAGGAGAATGCCACAGTGATCGCCGCTGCAGGGAGGAGCCGCTGGTGGCACCCAAGTCAGCAGACGAAGTCCAGGAGAAAGAGGCCCCTCTCCCCAGCGCATTCACTAGGTACAAACGACACCTTGTCAGTAGGAGCCTGGCGGGCGCTGCCTTGACCAAGGGGCTGAGGCCAGCAGCCCAGAGGGCAGATCTGGGCCACGGCGCACCTCACCCAACGTTCCAGCTAGTTTCTACCCGTGACAACATGGCTTGGCGCCAACTGCTTCTACGTGTTCTCCTAGTTTGCTAGCATTCAAGAGCTCTCTCCTTGGTCCCTGGGCGCCAGTGGCTGGGTGGAGGGGAAAATGCAGTTCTCTGTGTGGCTCTGCACCTGCAAACCTTCGTGAGTGTCTGGTCCTGGGGCTGAGGCCACTGGGCAGCGTGTCTGGGGTGGGCCGCTCCTCTCACCAGCCCGCAGCTGAGACGTGGAGCACGGTCCCGTCCCCATGTGGGTGGCGCCTGCTGCCCTCCACCCTGACCACCCCGGGGTGAGCACCCTAGGGACAGGAGCTAGTCCAAGTCACCCTGGGGCTCCAGACCCATGAAAGGCTCTGTCCGGGCCTGGAGGTCACCAAAGGGTGTGTTGGGGGGGGCCTGGATCCCCAGGGGCGCTGGGCTGTTGGCAGCCCACCCCCATGCCAGCTCTCCTGCCCCCAGACCTCCTTTCTGGCCCTGGCTCCCCTCCATAGGTGACCTGCTCATGGCTCTGGGGGCACCACGGCTCTGGGGACACTGGGCAGCTTTCTGAACCCTGGAAGGTCCGCCCTGTTCCATATACTTTACAGCAGCCACAGGGCCACTAGCAGGCTCACGGGGAAAGGCTACCAGGAATGATGGGGACGGGGCCCAAACCATCCTGCCACCCATGGGGCCTTCTGGGGACCCTGGCCGCACATTCCCATCCAGGTGTGTACCCTGTGATGTACCTTGCCCCAGGGGACCTTTGAGCCAGGCTGTGACAGCAGGTTGTCTTCACCAAGCAATCAGAAACACAGTGGCGGGGCACTCAGCACTTTCCTGAGCACCATACGGCCTGTGCCCATTTGTGTAAAGACCCAAGGGCCTTACCGCAGGCTCTCATGTAGGGTGACTCTGAGCGCCAGGGACCGCAGGTCTTGACGGGCATGTTTGGGCTGGAGCACCCTCGTGTGGCCCTGGGGCGTCTGAGGACTAGGGTGGGGCCAGGAGGGGCTCTGGCTTCTAGAGCGACCTTGCACCCAGAACCCTGTCCTGGGGCCCCGCATCAGCCCCCCCCACACGCCTCCTCAGGGGAGTCACCAGCTCCCTGCCAGGTGGGCAGGTGGGGTGCGGCCCTCCTCCCCGCTCGGGCCCTGCCTCGCGCCTGCCCCCCTTCTGGCGCGTCCGGCGGGGGGACAGCCCGCTGTTCTGGAAGGCTCCACGGCCGGCCGCAGAAGGAGCAGACCGCTGCTTGATGGCGCAGGCTGAGTGTTTACTGTGAAATAGAACTGCTCCCCACGCCAAAGCCGCACCAGGCCCCCAGAGCACCCTCACGTACAGAATTCCACTTGGAAATAAATGGGAATGGGCTTTCCAGCTGCCAGACCCTGGAGCGGGGTGGCCTGGCTGCTCGGCACCCTGGGGGCCTTCAGGAAGCCGCTGAGCTGGGAGTCAGATTAGAGAGAGGACTGCTCTAAAAGGTACAGCGGCAGCCGTTCTGGGTTTGGAGTCTTGGGAGCAGTGGGACAGGGTGGGCAGCACAGGCCAGTGGGCCCCGTGGGGGCTGGAGCCCAAGCTGCCAGAATGGCTGCCGCCCCTGGGAAGGTCCTCCGTGCGGGAGACAAGGCCACCCTCCTGGCTCAGGGATGGCCCGCGGCTCCCTCACCGGTGCCTCAGGGGGCCTTGGCTGGCCTAGGGGCAGTGTCCTGAGGTGCAGGAGGCCTCACAGGTCAGCACATGCGGGACCCCTCCAGGAGCAGAGGGCGGGCTATACAGACCCCCGCAGCCTAAACAGACACCCTGGGCATGCCCTGCAGGGGGTGCCCAGCAAACTGAACCCACATCTCCAATGGGAACCCTGGACTAAGCAGACAGATGAGGCAGAGCCCGACAGGCCAGGAGGAGATGTGGCAGCCCCCCCACAGCAGGGAGAGTGCTGTCCCCCAAGGGTGCAGCGCCTTACCTGCTCACCACCTGGCCGTCAGGCTCCCTTCTCTGGGACGCGGAGCCACAGGGGCATGGCCGTGCCCTCGCCCTGCGAGCGTGAAGGCTGGAGCTCTGGATGGGCAGCACGGCTCCTCTCGGCTTGCCTGCAGCTCTTGGCCTCCGCGCTGGTGTCACCGGGTGCCTGGAGCCCCCGCTGTGTCTGGGCTCTGCTGTCTGAGGCGGCCTCTGGCCTCCAGGGTCTCCAAGAAGGTGAGGCCCCCTTCTGGTGGGTCTCATCCCTCTCCGCCCCACCTCCCGCCGTCCTGCTCCTTAGTCTTCTGCAGTCAGCCCCGCGGTGCTCTGGCGCAGCTCAGGTGGGGCAGAAGGCCGAGGGCTGAGGGCCCGGTACAGTGGGGCCACCACGGTCAGCTCCCACGAGTGACAGCGTCGCGCACCAGGCAGGGCTGCGGGATGTGTGGTCCAGAAGCGCCCAGGACCCCGGTGAGAGTCACAGCATCCTCGCGGCCCACCTGAGGTGTCTTGGGGAAATGCCCTTAGGACGTCCTGAGGAACCACAGTCTCCCCGAATGAAGGTCAGCCCTCATTTTGTCGTTCTGCAGGGTGCCTGTGCTGTTTCTGGCTCGCCCTCTGAGACAGGCTTATGGCCAATAAGGGGACCAAGTGTGAGGGTGGGCGGGCTGGGGCACACCTGCTCAGCAGGCCCTCGGGCAGCCCTGTGACCAGGACTGGGAGGGAGGCTGCGCCCCAAGGGAGGACCCCAGAGTCCAGCAGCCAAGACCAGGCCTCCTCCAAGAGGGCCCTGGCCAGAAAACTAGTCCTAATTCTGACTCATCAGAGTGACCCCCACTCAGAGGTGCTCAGAGCCCCCCTTTATCCCTCTTCCTTAAAGGGGGTGTGTGTGCAGAGACCAGATCCTCCTGGGTCCTCAGGAACGAGGTGCAGTGTCTGGTCTGGCCACCCAGCCACCTGCTGCTCTCTGGCCCAGCTGGAGGAAAGGGGTCTGGTTCCTCTGGCGGCTGGAGGGAAACAGACACAGGACACAGGTCAGGGAGGCTGCAGGGCGGGAGGGACATGGCCAAGGGTGGGGTGGCGGGAGGTAGGAGGGAGGAGCCCCGTGCTCTGGGGCATGCCCTCTCGGGGCGCCCTCTGAAGGCGAGGCCGTGGGCCAGGCAGAACTGCACGGCTACACTGCTCGGCTGCCCATCTGCTTTTGGAAGGTAGCAGTGGCAGCCAGGCCTTCGCAGTCTGACTCTGAAAGCCGCGGGGATACCCAGTTATGTGTGGCAGGACCACAGCCGTGAAGGAGCCTGCATGTCAGGGACACTGGGCATTTCTGGCTAAATCTCCAGCACAACCCTAGCTTATACTCGCTGCTGCCGCAAAAAGGCGAGAAGACACGGAAAGGCCTCACTGTACAGGCCGCGGCAGGGGGCCCGGAGTCACACACTCGGGGCATTCTGTGCACACTGGTCTCTCCTACTGGGCAGGTGCCCTGGAAGGGGGATCCTCTGCTTTTTCCCTTGTGCCTTCTGACAGTGGAAGACCCCTCTGAACCTCGACCTGGGCAGGGGCCAGGGAATCTGAAGGCTGCCACCGGCTTCGTGACTGCCCTTCGGAGCCCTGGGCACTGTCCTCCTGAGGCACCTCCTGCTCCCAGTAGCAGGTGGGCGGCACGGGGCCAGGCTGGTCCCCAGGCAGCAGAGAGCCACCCTTGCCGGACAGCTCCCACGTCAGGATACTCACCACATCAGAGAGCCCAGGCGAGCTATGACCACAGAATGAAAGCTAAGGAAAAAAATAAGAACAAAAATAGGAACTGAAAGGAAAGGGAAGGGAGAGAGAGAGAGAGAGAGAGAAGAAGCATTGGTGGGGCTCCTGCCAGCGGCACGCACGGTCACAAGCACGGTGGGCGCTGCGGCCCAGGGGCAGGCAGCCGGTGAGGGTCATGTTGGGAGGGGCCGAGGACACCCAGGGCCCGAGGAAACAGTGTGGCCACCACCTGGGACACACTCTGGGGGACCTGGCACTGACCAGAGGCCAGGCTGTGGGCACAGGCGGGAAGCCACATGCCTATTTGTCTGCAGCACCTGTGAGGCTCTGCTGTTCCCCTTGCCTGCTGGGGACACAGCTTCCTTCTCTGGTGGTGGGACTGGCCTCCTGGGCCTGTCTGTGGAGCCGATGGGGACAGCATTCAGAGGCCACTGGTGATGGTGGGAGCCTTGTGGAAAGACATTCCAGGGGCCGGGCAAACACCAGCACTTCCTGGCCATATCTGGTCTCAACCCCATTAATAATAATAAAGTGCAACCAGTATCCTGAAGAGATTTCACACGTGAAACCTCATTTTGGGGTGGTGGGTGGCAGGAGGGGTCAGGTCAGTGCAGACCCAAGAGGGAACCTGGTGGTGGCACGGTGGTCTAGAAGAGCAGAGCCGCAATAGCTGGGTTAGAAGAATAAGCCTCGAGTGCTTGATGCAAGCAAACACTCCCACTCTAAGATGCAAAAGGAAACCTGTTCATTTTGGGGGAGAGACTGCGTCTGATGGGGGACTGGAGCCCCAAGAACAGGCCTCCCCATGCCTCGTGGAAGCTTTTCCACGTGTTGGGTGTCCACGGGGCAGGCGTCCCTTGGTACAGGCTGCACCCAGGCAGGTCTGGGGCTGGGCACACGCACCTGCACCATGGATTTGCCGCTCTGGTGGCCATTGCTCAGCGGGTGGTGGAAAAGTGCAGGGAAGGGGCAGATTTGGTTGTGGACCAGGGGGTGGGCACTGGGGAGGGGCCCCTCTCTCCTCTGAGCACAGAGCCTCTGCTGGCTCTGCCTCGGGCCAGGGCTGAGACAAGCAGCCCACAGGAGTCCACCCAAAGGCCAGCCTCCTGCTCACCCAGGAGGGACAAGGCAAGGAGGTGCATGCAACGCTCAGTGGGGAGCCAGGCATTTGGTACAATCCACCCCCCAGGCAGGACCCACCGCAGGAACTTCGTCTGACTGCTGGAGATCACCGAAGTATCCCTAAATCTCAGAAAAAGAGCTGCCCTAAAACAAGCAACCCCCCTGAGAGCCAGGGTTCTCTCTGGGAATGCTCTGTGCACCCTGGTGTGGGAGTGTCACTTTGGACTGTCACCGTGAGGGGACAGAGTGCCCATGACCCCATGCTCACAAAGCCAGGGGTCTAGAAAAGGGCCAGACAGCCCACCTGGGTCCCAAACTAACTGCTCGCCAGGCCTGCAGTTTCCTAAACCTGAAAGTAATTGCATCAAGGACTAGAAATAAGGGATTTGCACCTGATGGCTGGGCTGCTTTCATGTGAAAAAGCCGCAATATTTCAGGAATTTGATTTTAGTCCAACTGTTTGGTGAACTTGGAGAAAGCATGTGCTATAGCACAGCCGTCCATGCAAGAGGGCCCTGATCCTGGCCCAGCGCGCTTGGCTCCAGCCAGGAGCCGGCTGAGGGACTCGGCACTCGCGAGGTGGCATGGCTGGGCCACTGCAGGGGTGTGGGTCCCAGAGCCCGCTCCTGGCACCTGGTGCAGAGCAGCTGAGGGCTGGACACCTCGTCCTGCTCACCCCGCTGACCTCGGGCCGAGAGCCCTGCTCCTGTCCCTGCGCCCAAGGTCTCCGCTGCCGGGAGGCCTACCTGCGCTCCCAGGTTACCTTTTCCTCCAGTTCCTTTGTTTGCCTCCTCTGAGCTTCCAGCCTCTCTTCTAGCTCTTTAATTCTCTGCAGGGTTGAAAGGAGGAAAACCTTCAGTAACCAAGAGTATTTGGAAATCCAGGAAACCAAGTGGGAAAAGGCCCTCCAGGCCCTACTCATTCCTTGGTGGACAGTCACAGGCCAGGGGCCAAGTGGGCACCGTGAGGGGCCAGGCACCTAGGGCCGCCCTGTCTGCTGGAGTCAGAGGAAGCCTCCACTGGGGAGAGGAGGGGGCACACTCGCCTCAGGTCCCCCCACGGCCCCAGCCGGCAGAGGCTTGTCCTAAACCCAGGGCCCCTCACCTCCTGTTCGTCCAGATTGGCCCAAGGTCCCAAAGTGCCCCAGAACTAGCCCGAGGTCCCAGGAGGCTGGTCGGGAGGGGCGGGCAGTCTAGCAGAAGGGTGAGCATGGGAGGGCGTGGCCCCCGGGGCAGTGGTCCCTGGCGGTTCTGTCCATGACAGGGTGTGGTCACTGGGGCATGGCCACTGGGGGGGCGCCTGGACCACCCTGCCCATCCGGAGGCCACCCCTCCGCAGTGCCCAGGCCCGCACACCTGCTGCGCCAGCTGCAGCAGCTCCAGGCGCTCCCGCAGGATCTGGGCGTCCCGCTCACGCAGCTCGCTCATGACCTGGCGCTTCCACTGCTCCACGGCCGCCCTGAGCTCCTCACGCTCCTCCTCCGACAGCAGGGCCGCCACTTTGGCCCCGGCCTCTTGCTGCAGGGCGTCGTATAGCATGGCTTCCAGCTCCAGGATGCGCTGGCGAAAGGAGGGGCGGTGTTAGTCCTCCCTTACCCCAGGGGCCTGCCCCCGATGGGGCCCCTGGGCACCCCGCAGGGTTTGGGGTTACACCGTCTCCAGGCCAGTCCACAGAGGGGCTGTTTTCTCCTAGACTAGCTTACATGCTGTTCCATAGAGTGCAAACACTCCAGGAGTAATTATTTCCAGAGCATTCATGTCCAAAAGATTTTAAAACGTGCAATGAAACACCAATGGCAGAATTCTCACACCACGTTAACATCTGGGAAAACGTGACTAGAGCAGGCATCGGTGCAGGGGGGTGAGCGGGCAGGCGCCCCTGCGGGAGAGAACAAGGGCAGACGCCGCCTTCACCGACAGCCTTCGTCAAACCCCGGGCTGGTGAGCCCACAGCAGGAAGAAGGGTGTGACTGAAGGGGACAGAAGGGGGCATGTCCCTGACTTCACACCCCTCCCCAGCTAAAGCCAGCTGCCGCGCTGCCCTCAACGCTGCCTGTGGCAGGTGAACTGTGTCCCCAAAGACAGGTTATGTGACGAAAGAGGCAGAGACCGGGGCGACGTTGCCACAAGCCCAGGAGGGCCTGGAGCCCCCTGAGCCGTGAGAGGTGGGAAGGGCCCCGTTCTAGAGCCTCTGTGGAGCTGGCCCGCACTGCCTGATTTCAGACTGCCTCCAGGCGGCACGAGTTCCTCTCTGGCTCGGCCCCGGGCCCTGTGTGCCCTGCCTTTGCCCTTGGGCTCCGTGGCCTCCACTCTCCCAGATGGTCAGCCCCGAGGATGCCCACGCCCACAGGTGCCTGGGGTGCGGCCACATGGTTTAAGACTTCACCTCTACAGCATCATTCAGTCCCCACCCCTTCTACGAAGTAGGGCCTGCATCAGCCCTACTTCACACATGAGGAAACCGAGGCTGGGGGTGGGGGTCCAGACCCAGGAAGGGTTCCAGGGCTCAAGCGGGGGCCCCCCCCCCCAGAGGCTCCAACGGACAGATGCCTGCCCGCCACGCTGCTGATCCCTGAACACGAGCGCCACCCTGCGCCCCCATGATCATGCTCTTGATGCTTCTCTGCCTGGAGCGGCACGAACTCCTCTTCATCCCTCAAAGCCCACCTCCCTGGCCGCCCTGCTCTGCCTGCAAGCCCCCCTTCCTTGACAATCCCGCCCTTCCACTTTGTTGGTTAATTCTCCCTCCCGCCAGGGCTGAGGGTTTTTGCATCCCTCCCTGTGTGACTCCAGCACAGCACCCCACTCATAAGCAGACAGCATGTGTTTACTGAGCGAACAAATAAATTAATGAAGATAAAATACCCTGAGGGGCTTCTGACGTTTTTGAACCTCTGATATGTAACATAATTGATGCCACTTATGGACTCAGGTAAATTTATGAAAAATTATGCCATTTATGAATCTGGTATGATGTCTCTCCCCAGCCCACAGCAAGTGGGGAGCCGATGAGCACGCCCTGGGAACACGGGGCAGACTGGGAGCGCATCCCGGCCCTGCCAGCTCATGGAGTCCTTGGGGGGCAGGAAGCAGCCCCGGGGACACCAGGTCCCCCACAGGCCACCCAGCAGCCCTGGAGCCCGCCCAGAGCACTGCACACCACCTCACTGGGCCTGCCTTCCAGGAGGGGACACAGAGGCAGGCTCCCCATTCCTTGGAAGAAAGGCCGTGGTGCTCACCGCCGTCTTGCGGAAAGGACCCGGAGCTGCCCAGCCCCACAGGAACTCCTGAGAGAAGCTGAGTGGGAGCCGGGTGAGGAGGGAAGGGAAGAGTGGGGGGCGGTCTGTGGCTCCCCTCCACTGCCTTCCAGAGATTCAATTCATGACCGACCACTGCGGATCAGCATTTAAAAAGACACCTTTGCTCTTAACTTACTGTGGGGAGGCAAACCATTAAAAACATAACCTTCTCAGCAATGAATGTTTCCTTTTCTTCGGGCAAAATGATTATGAAACTCCTTTTGGCTTAGTAGACATTTTAGGAAATGAAATAAAAACCTCTTGGACCTTACTTACATTCATTTTACTGTTCTTGATAGCCACACAATGAACTGTCCCCAGATGTCACAACCAGCTAACCCTACATCAGCTACTACCTCTTAGAGCAAAAGAACTTCAGGGTGTTTAAGGTAAGCTCCAGCATTTAAAAACAAATGCCTGAGTAAGGGTTTAGAATTAACATCACAAAGGCTTCAAAAAACCTTTCTGGAGTATCTTTCTGGAGAGGCTGTCTGACCTTCTCTACTGCAGGAGCGGCACCTGGAGGACCTGCTCTGCGCACGGGCCTCTCCCCAGCTCCCCAGGTGTGTGCCAGCTGCTCCCACGCAGGGACCACGCAGGGACCACGCTTTCCCTTTCAAACCCCCACCTGTGGCTCTTGTGCTCAGAGCAAAGACGGTGTGAGACCTGGGCAGGCACCTGAAGGCTGTGTCTCCCAGGGCACAGTGGGGCCAGCCTGCCACCTCCTGCCAGGCTCGTGAATGACAGGTAGCAGGGCTGGTTGTCCAGCAGAAAGCATAGGCTTAAAGAGCAAGTTCAGCAGATGTGGGTGGGGTGGCAAGGCGTGTGTCCTTGTTGGAACTGGAGGAAGGGGGCCCCCTAATAGCATCACCCAGGGAGGAGGTCTCCAGTCATCACAGGCTGCGGGCAGAGCAGCCAGTCTGCACCCCCAGGGCAACATGTTCTTTTAGCCTGTCTATGGCAGGCAGGTGCAGGTGAGAGTGTGTGTGTGTGCATGTGTGTGAGTGCATGCGTGGGCACGTCTGTTGCAAAGCCACCTCTCTGACATGTATGGTGCCCATCTTCTCTGCACTGATGTCACATGATCAATTCCCCTTCCTGAGGTGTATCTGGAGTGGTGCCAAGTCCTAGGGGTGAGCTGTCCCCTCCCTGTGCTGTCCATGCGGTCTGAGCACAGAGAGCATCTGAGTGGGGGCTCTGGGCTTCCCGGCTGCCCCCTCTGCTGTGAGCACGGCTCCCACCAGCCCCCGGGGGGGTCTGGATCTTGGCACGTGTTCTGGGAAGATCCACCAGCACTGGTACAGCTCCCTGAGGCCACCTGCCTCTGCCGTCTCACCCGATGCCCCTCCAGCAGGCACCAGGCAGCGACCTGTAGAGGGAGCGGAGCCCTGCCCTGCCATCTGGGGCCCTGATGGCATGACAGCAACATCAAGCCCCTGGGTCAGAGCCGAGCATTGTGCCCCCTGCATACAACCTGTCCTATGACTCCAGGAGGTGGGAATTCCTACCTCCCTTTACCACAAGGGACCAAGTCACTGGCCTCAGGCATCCCAGGGGCGGTGGGGTAAATTCCAGTGCACATGCCTGCTTTTAGCTAATCCTCGGGACGCCTCACTGGGCCACTGGACAGCTTTTCCTGAATAAGCACCATGACGCGCTCTGACTTTAAGGATTCGCAGTCTAGGGCGAATTTAGAGGGACTGTCCTGCAAGGTGACATCACTTTACAGGTGAGGTGTCACTGATTGCCAGGAAGAAGTGTGGGCTTCCTCCTCCGGGAAGCCTCCCAGGGAATGCTCCGCAGCTCCCTACTGCACTGTCTGAAGGGCAACAAAGCAACAGAAAGGCTGAGTGAGGCTCAAATCAAAGTCTCAGACCAATTTCAGTAAAGAGTGAGTCATAGTGAATGAGGGAAGGGTCCTCTCAGGTCTTGGTGTGAATCCCGACGAGACACACTCAGGTTTATCAGCAGGAGAAATTGTTTCCCACAGGCAAGCAGACGTGCAAAGGAGGGGTACACCCTGCACTGCTCAGAATGGTTAGATGAATAAGGCAGGAGCCCCAAGAAGAATAATGAGACAAGCATTCAACTGTGTTCAACTAATTTGTGAATGCGTTATTTTCCAACAAATTCTATTTTATCAACGTATATGCAAGTCACAGGGAAGCATTTGCTGGCAGGGCAGCAGGGTCTCCCTGGAGCTCACTGGGCCAGAGGTCTCCAAGGGGCAAAGCGCAGAGTGGCCCACGCCACTCACACCGAGCCCGGGCTGCTCGCGGGCAGACGTGGCCTGGGACACGGAACGGCTCGGCCGGCTCCTGCCCACAGTCCCGCCCGCCTCGGCAGCCACATTCCTCTCACCTTGTGCGCTTGGTCTAAGGCCTGCTTCCTGTAGTCCAGCTCCTCCTCCAGGTAGCCTTTCTGTTTACTAAACAGCTCCTGAAACAAAGCAGGACCCTGAGCCTCGGGCTCCGCTCTTGCCACCCTGCTGCAGACCACGTGACGCGCCACTCACCAACCTTCTCACTCTGCAGGTCGACCATCTTCTGCTGCAAGGCCAACTCTGTCTCCTCAATCTGCTGGAGCCACTGGACTCAAAGAGAAAGATCCTCGGGTAATCACAGAGGCACCAAAGCCACCCCGCGTGACCCTGTTTCATGGAGACAGCCCAGCTAGCGGTCATTAGCTGGGGGGCAGGGGGGGCAGATGCGCCTAGAGCACTGCAGGAGATGTGGGTGGGGGTGCTGCACTCCCGCAGCCCCACCCACCGAGCCCCTAATTACCAGAACACCCTTTCTTTTTCCTGCGGCTGGCCTACCGGGCAGGTGATGCCTATATGGGGTGGGACCAGAAGCAGGCTGGCAGCCCTGGGAGCAGGGAAGCTGGGGAGCGGGGAGCCCAGAGGGGCTGGATGGCCCCCAGAAGAGGGTCCTGGCAGGGTGAACAGAACACACCACATCGTGCAGTCTCTGGGGGTAAACTGAGGCAGACCTGGCACTGGGGCAAGGGCTGTCTGAATCTGCCATTTGCAAACATGCATGATGGGTGCTGTTTGACCTGTGCATGTGCTGGACCTCCCAAGGCCAACACGATCAGCGGCCCCGCCCCAAGCTCCTGGTAGCCCCTCCTCCCCCAGCTCGTCTGCACAGCTGCCCTCACCTTTTCAGCCAAGGTCAGCACGGTCCTGGCTTGTATGACAACCACTTGCTCCTCGTTGGTCAGATTCTGCACCCAAAAGCAGAATACACCCATAGTCAGGGGTGGCACCCTCTGGGGCAGCTGGGCTGATGGTGGTGGGTATGCAGTGGGGCTGATGATAGGGTCAGAGCTGGGGGTCATAGCTAAAGGTCACTTTTACTAAAATGCCCTCCCAGGAGTCTTTGGCACCCCTTCCTCTTGGCCCTTGGACTGGGTGCCTGCCCCATGTTGCCCCTCTGTCCTGTCACTGCTGGGAGCCCCGACATCCTAGGTTAGTCGGCTGACAGAACGGGGTCGGGCAGCCCAGCGAGCGGGCTGGCAGCAGGGAATGCCTGCCCCCTGCATCTGTCTGCATCTTTGTTCAAAGGCAGCTCTCTGCGTCTGCATCTGAATCATTAATAATTTAAAGACCACTTGTGCATGTGGAGCAGAGTCCCAGTATTCATGGCTATGACACGGTTCCCATCCCTCCTGTTTTTGCCTTTTCCTGCATGTTTTATTCATGTCTGGACAAGGAGCCCACGTGGGTGGTCCTTCCGGGCAGGGTAAGTCTGGCGTTGGGCTGATGTGCGCCCTCAGAGGATGTGAGCACTTCACTCCCTGGGACCCTGGCTGCCTGCCGCGTTGGCACAGGTGGGAGTTGGGCTGCCCGGCTGCCGCCCGATTTGTGGGACGCCCAGGGGTGGGGCATGGGGGGCAGAGACTGGAGCAGGGAGGAGGCGCAGACCCCAGAACTCCCCTGAGCAGGGTCAGTCCACTCAGAAAGCCCCATCTGTGCCTCTCCCCCTCGGGCGTGTGGGCTCCCCCAGGCCAATGGGCTCTTGCAGCCGCACAGGGAGGGGCGGTGAGAAGTGGCTGTTGGGCAGAGGCAGGCTATGTCCTCGGGGCAGGCTGCAGCCCTGACTCTGAGTGGCACTGGGGCGGGGCGGGTGCCCCCAGTCCCTGCTGCTCCTGGGAAACTGGCCAGGCTGCTCTTGCCGCTTTCCTCGTAGGGCAGGGCTGGCCTGATGGGTGCGACAGGGAGTGCGTCAGGCCGAGCAAGTGGCTTCAGGGGGACTGAGAGAACCCCCTGGGATGTGGTTAGACCAGGGTGAAGGACCCACAACGTCCCACTGGTTGATCAACCTGGCTGGGGTCCTCTTAGGCCCTCCAGGAGTTGACTGCATCCCAGGGCCCCAGCCTCAGCCATCTGCCATCTGCTCCGCCCTCACAGCCTTTGCCCCAGCGACCTGTCCTGACCCTGGTGACCCATCCCTCAGCAGCTCAGGTGTAACGGTGAGTGGCACTGCCTGGGAGGGGTGCTGGGGGTCCAGTCTGCCCCCCCACCAGCCTCCGCCCCACCCCCAGGGCCCTGACCTGGAGGACACCGAGGTCTGGGGTTCGGGTGCCCGTGCGGTCAGTTTGGAGGTGCACCTTCCTGGGGTGTCTGGGCACAGCAGTCAGAGCACTGGCACAGCCTGGCTGTGGGGGTCACGGGCTGGCTGTCCCATCACCTGCCTCACAAACTGGGCCACTCCACACCCCTGAGCTGCAGCCGAGAGGGAGCACAGGGTCTGGGCGCCGGGCACACGCAGCCGGGAGCTGCTCCCTGCCTTTGCTTCTCTTGCTTCCCAAGTGAAGGGCGGGCAGGAGAGAGGTGATTCCCATCAACACAGCCCCGCACACCTCGCAGCTGCTGGGAAAACAACTGGCTCTGAGCACGTGTGAGTGAGAGGATGTGTATATGTGTGATCAGGTGTGTATGTGAGTGAGAAGGTGTGTATATGTGTGTGGCAGTGTGCGTGTGAGCGAGGTGTGTGTGCACGCATGTGCTTGTTTTTTCCTCCACCTATTTTGTGAAGTGCACTGATATGACTAAGCCCTTTGCTCTTTCTGGAGAGCAGTAGCCAGGGCTGGAGTCAAGGTGCCTTAGGACCGCCTGTGGTCCGTGCGCCTGTCAGTACACCTGCAGGGGAAGGTCTGGGCTGTGAGAGGGGCCACCTTCCAGCACAGGTGAGAAGCTCACGGGACAAAGGGCTTGCCAAATGCAGGATGATGGATGGAGGGCCGATGGAGGATGGATGGATGAGGGATGGTGGGGGAGGGTGGGGTGGAGGGGTGTAGTCACTGCCCACTCAGTAATTAGTATTCTTTGGCAAAGTTTGCTGTAGAAATCGGAGCTCTGCCCTAAAGGAGATATGCAGATTATTTATAGCCTCTGCCCTTCCCTCAAAACCAAGGAGGGGGAACCCCTAAAAGTCTGGGGTACCCAAGGTGCTCCAAGGAACTGCAGCCCCTCCCCACCATGGGCATGAGGGAGATGAGAGGGATCCTGACCCTGAGATCTCGCGGCTGGAAGCGCCAACGCGGGAGGAAGCAGGTCCCCCTGGGGCTCCCACCCGGGCAGAGCAGAAGCCCCAGGCCCGTGCTTCCAGGCACTACTTGCCACCCACACTTAGGAGCAACATCAGGAAAGGATGGAGGTTTCTCCTCGATACCAGGGTACTGTCCCAAGCGGCTCTGACAGTGGGGAAGGGCAGCCCCGGGCTGGGAGGGGCTCTGGCCTTGGGGACAGTCGGCGCGAGCAGGCATGCACAAGTCAGGAGAGCCACATACACTTACGGCGTTATCCCCCAGGATGTCGAGCTTCTTCATCAGCTCTGTGACCAGGATGTCCTAGAGGCAAGACAAGGGACATGCTGGGATGTGAGCACCGGCCCGGTGGGGGCCACGTGGGGCAGATTCGGTGGCGACTTACTGTCACGCCTTCAGCCTCGCAGTATGCTTGGAGGGGGCTTTTCCTGTCCACGAAGGGGGGGTGGTGCAAGTTGGTGGCGGGAGGCTTCCTCTCCCTCTCCTAGGACACAGGCACAGGCTGGAGTGGCGTGTCTCTCTCTCTCACACACTCACACACACACACACACACACACACACACACATACACTCACACACACGCACACACACACACACACACACACAGCAGCCACGCAGCCATCTTGTGCCCCCGGGCAGTGGCGGCAGGACCCTGAGGGGCAGCTCCGTCTGGACTCAACCTACTTCCTCAGCGGGCAAGTGGGGACCCTGCTCCCCACACCTCACGTGTGCAGGACACAGGAAAGGCAAAAACAGGTGCAGGACACAGGTGCACAAAGACCCAAACAAAGCAAAGCCACAAAAGGGAGGTCATTCCTATGTGCCAGGGTCATGACCTTGTCACCAGGCAGCCTGAAGTTTGCCAGGATGGAAAGGAGGCCCTAGAGCGGTGCTGGGGCAGCTGCCAGGTGGACATCGGTCAGGCTGGGGCAGCCGGCCAGGTGGACATTGGTCAGGTGGCTTCACCCTCGCAGGTGGACCACACCTCCCAGCCCTGCCGTGAGGACTGGCTGGTGGAAGGGGAGCAGCGACAAGGCCCCCTGTGCCCAGCTGGGCCCTCCCCTGGGAGCCCTGCTCTCCGCCCCTCCCTAGGAGGCCAAGGTCACAGCAGAGGGCGTGGGTCCCAGACAGCAGAGCACAGATACAGAAGGTCCCCTGGTCATTCTGCGGCCGGCAGCTGTCCCCCACTGAGGGGCTTACATGAGTCCCCCACTCAGGGGCTTACACGAGGCAGTCGGGTGTGCCCCCCTGCAGCACCAGGACAGCCTGGCGGGCACCATCTTATCCAGTCCCAGGGGTCTGGAAGCAGACTCGTGTGGGTGCCTTTGTCCTGACTTTGCTGTTTCCTCTGCAGTCGAGCCGGGAGCCTCGTGCTCACTCTGTGTAGCTGGCCTGTTCCCTCACACAGATGCCCCCTTCCAGCCCTGCCTCGTGGGACCGTGTACAAACCCGGGTCAGGAGGCTGAGGGCAGCCGGCCCCACACCAGCCCCAGGGGCCCCGGACCGGCACAGCCTGCCCCGGCCCACCACCACCCCATCCTTCATGCCGGGCACCTGCCCAGGCCGCCTGCGCACCTCGAGCTCCAGGATCCGGAACTCCAGCAGCTCATGCTGGTCTCTCACGTCCTGGACCTCATGCTTCAGTCGAGCCTCCTCTGTTTCCATTTGCTTAATCTGTAAGATAACAGGCAGATGGGACACCAGAGGTCGCGTGAGGTCAACCCCCAAATTCCCGACAGCTGCTGGCTGACTGGGCCAGAGCCCCCCTCCAGCCTGCATCTGGGTGGATCCACCCTAGAGAGACGGCGGCGGTCACCACTCTCCAGATCGGGGTGGGAGGCAGGGCTGGGGCAGCGGGCAGGGGCCCTGGGCCGGGGAAGGAGGCTGGTGCCTGGCCCTGCTGTCTGAGCAGAAGAGGGGCCCATGAGGGCAGAAGGGGTCAGATGTCACCACAGCCAGCACAGGGCTCCCTGAAGGGCAGGACTGGCCCAGAGTCTGAGGGCACATAGTGGTCTAATGGAGGCTGTGCCCCGTGGCTGCCTGGCCAACCTCCGGAACAGCTCGCTAACTGAGAGGCTGTGCAAACGAATCAGCAACACAAAGCCTCATGTGTGAGGCCCATGCCTGCCGGAAGTAGTGTGGCTGTGTACATGGCCTCAGTGGCCTTGTGAGGACAGGAAAATGCACTAGGAGGGTGACCCCTGTGGACACGCAGCTTGGCCTGTGCCTCTGAACTGGATCTGGGGGCTGAGGGCCCGCTCTGATGTGGGTGGGGGCGAGATGGACCCGGGAGCAGCAGCGTCTCCCGAGTGAGCAGAGGCAGTTGGGAGCTGGGTCTTCCCAGCGCCATGTGTCACACTGCACAGCTGGGGCCCCTGGGAGGCACCTGTGAGTGCCACTGTCACCAAAGGGCACAGGCTCTAAGTGTGCACACAGGCATCTCTATGTGTGCATGAGGATGTGCGTGCACACGAGTGTTTAGATGTTTGTGTGTGCACAAGAGTGTTTAAGTGAGTGAAGAAAGTGCTTAAATGTGTGTGAGGTGCTTACATGTACACACAAGTGCCTGTGTACACACGAGTGTTCTGTGTACACACAAGCATTTATGTGTGAGTGTTATGTGCACAGGTGAGCATTTGTGTGCATGTAGTGTTGACATGTGTGTGATTTAAGTGTGCATGTGTATTTATGTGCACACATTCATGTTTAAATATGCATGTGGGTGTTTACATGTACACACAGCATTGATGTGAACACGAGTGGGTACATGTACACAAGATCACCATGGACTGGTCACTGAGGGGGCATGACTAGCCTTTGGCTGAGGGCCTGGTTGGAGGCTGAGGGTCCCACGAAGCCTCGCTGTGGCAGGTGCCTGAGGCTGTGGGCACGTGGCTGGCCTGGCTCTTCTCTAGAAGGGCTGTGCTGGCCATGGGAGGCAGGGCCTTCCCTGCCTGTCCTCTGCCCACAGACAAGGCCAGCTGCTGGTGGGGAAGGGTCCCGAGGGGCACCTTCACCAAGGTGTAGTGATGACAGGGCCACCAGAGTGGGCTGTGGGGCCCCAGCGGCTTTTCTGCCTCTGGACACGGAGTCTTTCTCACCTTCTGTCTCATTCCACGAGAACTGTTTCTGCAGTTCTAGGGCCCTACCCCACTTGGGGTGCTCCCAACGTGTCCAGAACCACCGGCAGCCTGCAGCTGTCAGTGCTGTGAGCCCCCTTAGCACGGCCCAGAGTAAGGGCTGCCGCGGGGGAGGTGGTAGTGGGGGAGGCATCCCGAATGCACAGCCCCCGAGGGACAAGGGGACGTGTGGCCGCTCCAGGCAGATGCCCAGCCACCAATGAGAACAGCCCAGCTGTGTGCCGGGTTTCCTGACCCAGCTTACACCAGTTAAAATCTCCCAGCCAGCAAAACCCCGGCTGGGGAATGGGGGCGACATGGACAGCAGCATTTTGGGGCTTCCTAAAAGCCCCAAAGTTGTCTAGAAGCCAGGAGAGCCCATAGCCCGGCCCACTGTCAGGTGACACTTGGTTAAGTCAGAAATGTACTCACAGGTGCTTGGTGGTGACAAACTGAGGCCCAGCCTCCTATGGGCTCTCAACGAGCTCTTCCCAGGGAGCCAATAGCTTTAAAATGACCATTGTTAGGAGAAGTGATCCCTGGGCCAACAAGGCTTCAGAGTGGGGCGATTCCATTCCAGTGGTTTTGAAAGCGCAGCTTTTCAAAGTCCTTCTAACTGTTACTACTCACTGAACCATTTGCACAGAACGTGATGGAGAAGCTGCCGCGGACACAGGGCTTGCCCAGACCCCAGGAGGACCTGGGCCATGCCCGGGACAGAGAAGCATAGCAGGGCTGTGCGCCCAGGGACCTCTGCTTGAGCTCAGCCTGTCCAGGCCCCCGGCCCCACACCTTCGCTCGGGGCACACCTTTTCTACAAGCTCTTGATTTCTTCGATACAGGGCTTGCTTCTCTTCAATCCACTTCATATCCTAGAAGATGGAATTGAAATGGGAAATTAAATGCCCTGCAGGATTAAATCTAGAGCCAATGTTTAAGTCACATTTCAACAGGACAAGAGGGCTCAACACGACTCCACACCCAGCTTCCAAATAAGCACTGATAACGGTTTGTGACGCACAGCTAATGGGAACCAGGATTGCACCGTTTCCTTGGAGGGTCCCGGATGGAGCAGGAGGAGGCAGCCCTGCTGCAGTAGGACCCACAGAACCCCACGAGGTACGAGGCACACGGTCCCGAGTGGATGCCACAGGTCCAGGGAACCCCGGCACGGAGCCAGCTAGAGCATGGGGTCTCAGGCAGGCGGGGAGTGGACGGTTGCTCAGGAAGTGTCCTGTCCACTCCACACTCAGGACATGTGGACAGAGGCAGGCTTCTGCGCTCGGGAGAGATGTGTGGGCCATCTCACCAACCCCACGCTCCATCTTGGAGCCCTGACCTCGACTAAGCCCCGTGTCGGGAGGAGCCCTGGTTCTCTCAGACACAGGGCTTCCTTCCAAGTTCCTTCTTGGCAAAGTCATTGTCCCCTTCCTTTGAGTTTGTAAGATTCGTTCTTCAAATGAAAGGAAGCTGCCTCCTCCTCCTCCTCCTCCTGCTCCTCCTCCTCCTCCTCCTCCTGCTGCTCCTCGTCCTCCTCATGATCCTCCTCCTTGTCTCCAGACAATCCCATCACTGTTTGCTCTCTGGCACAAGCACTGGCTGCATGAGATAGGGCTCAGTAATGTCACTCACAAAGTTCAGGGTCCATGAAAGCAGCGCCCAGCACAGCTCCTGGGCACCATTCCCACAGGGCTGAGAGCCTGGTGGGCCTGGGGGATGTGGTGGCCGGGCTGGGGCACAAGCAGTCCTGTGTGTTTCAGGCAAACCCACAGTCCCATAGCTCTGAACTCTGGGCTCCCTGAGGATGTCAGACACAGGGCCCTGGGGCTGCTCAGGCCCTCTTCTGGCCTGTCCATCCAGCCATGCCCCCAACAGTGAGCATATCGGGGACCCCTGTGGTCTGCACTGGCCATGGAGGGGAGCCAGGTGCTCTCCCAGGTAGACCCTCATGACTCTATGTAGACATCCACTGGTTTGTCTTGGGTCCGCCTGCAGGTGCACTAGCCAGGAGGTCGGGGTGCCCAGGCCTCATGGCCACTGGGGATGGATGCCTTCCCCTTGGGTTTGAAGAACCCAGAGGTGATGGCTGGTGGTCACAGGGGCGAAGGGAGTGACTGACAAGCCCCTGAATCCTGCCCTGAGCCAAGGGACTGACTGGGCTGACCCAGATCGGGTCCAGTGGCCAGGCGGCTGTGGAATTCCTTTAGATCCACATTCCTGCCAGTTTTTGAGTTCTTACTGAGGTATGACACACCGTGAGATGTGCCTGGGTGCCAGTCCTCAGTGTGAGACAAGCACGCTCCTGCGCAGCACCACCTTCATCCCGGGGGACCTTGCAGCCCAAGAGCCGCACCCCACTAGGGGCCCTTCATGGGTGGCAGACAGCCCGGCCCTCACTCCAGCTCCCTGGGACCCCAGGCCATGCACCCACCTGTCCCTGCTCAGCCAGGGCCTTCTCCAGGTCATCTATGCACGTCTGCGCCCTCTGCACCTCTGCTTGCAGCTGCTCACGGGTCTGTGGGACGGGAGGAGAGACACATCAAATGTTCTCTAAAAGCTGGACATGCCCATATGGTGAGATTTTCAGAGGACTCTCTGCCTTTTGGCTCAGCAAATGGAGAAGTGGCCATTCACTGCTTTGCAAGGAGTTCTCTGTATGCCAGGAAGGACTCTAAGGCTTATCTGAAGCAAGGGACATGACTCAGATTACAAAGGATGATCCATAGATTCATTTTGAGCAATTATTAGAGAAATTCCCTGTTTTTAGTATGAACAACTGATGAGAATGATTGAGTCCCATTGGGGTCTGAGCAGAGGGGGTTTATTTTGGCCTCTTGGAAGGACAGTGACAGGGACAAATGCAGATGGGCTTGAATGACTCGTCCTGACACACCTGCACACACCCACACATGCACACACCCACACCCACACCGACACACACACACACACACACCCATATACACACCCCGCACACCTGCACACTCCCCGCACACATCTACCACACACCCAATGCACACACCAACCCCCTGCACACACTCGCACACACCCGCACACACACTGACACCCACACACACACCCGGACACCCCACGCACACAAACACTTCATGCACATCTGCACACATCAGCACGCCCCCGTGCAGACCCCCCGCACACCTGCACCCCCCCCACCCTGAAGACACCCCTCCGCCAGCCTGGTCGCCTCCCCCTTCCCTCAGCTTTCACTTTCCCTTAGTGCTTCCTCAGGGCCTGTTTCTGTTTAGAAGACCAGCCCTCAGTGCCCGGCTGCGCGCCTGGGCCACCGCCAGCGGGTCCCCGCCGCCCTCCCTTGAGTCAGTTTGCTCTACTGGGGTCCAAGCCACAGGGCACTTTACCCGACGGTGCTCCCGCCCCCCCGGGAACAGTGCTCAGAGCAAACGGATGAAAGCGTGTGGGCCGGACTCAGGGTCTGGGGACCCTCACCTCGAGGAGGGCAGGGCACACCCAGCCTGGCCCCGGGCCCCTCTTGGGGTCCCATCTGTGGACCTGGTTCTCCCTCTCTTCTCTCCCCTGATGGGCTCTTCTCCCTGAGGGGCCAGCAGGGAGGGCTCTCCACCAGCTCACCCTGAGTTCTGACAGGAGTGAGGCCTGCCGATCCAGAGGGTGGGCTTTGCTGGCACTGTCCCCTGTCCACAGGGACCACACCCCACCAGCCAGGCTGTCACAGAGCCGTATGGCGATGCGCTCTTGCCCTACAGTGTGGCTGGGGGAGCAGAGCCAACTCCCAGGCCCCCAGGAAAGCCCTTTTCTCCATGGGGACATGGCCTGTCTCCCTGTGGCAGGTGCTTCCAACATCCCGTAGCTGCTCCTGCTGGGAGCCGGTCGCTGGGCTCAGGGTAGGGCAGTGCGCGCCCAGACTCTGCCGCCCAGTGGCCAGGAGAAGGTGCCCATCAGCCTGCGTCCCGCCCTGTGGGACAGATGTGACCACCGAAACCAAGCATCCAGGGAAGCAGGGACAGGAGGGCCACTGGCTGCCCAGCAGTGCCTGCCTGGCAAGGCGCAGGGAGAAGGCGGGCATGGCGTTCAAGCTCAGCGTTTGCTGGATGAGTGAATAATCTCAGCAGATTTCAAATACTGAGCTCCTTTGCTGATCCTCTGAGCCTCCGGTCTGGAAGAGCTTCCCCAGGGCACCACCGGCAGGTTTGCAAGGAAGGTGGCTTCACCTTACAGGTGCTGCAGGCCCCATGCCCACCAGCCATGCCCCCAGGAACAAATGGGGTCTCTGGAGCACCATCACTGGCGCCAGCACCTGGTGCTGCTCTGGTAGGCCTCACCCACGGCCAGCGGCCTTCCCTAACACGGGTCCTTAATCACGTGGAGCTTCCCTGGGTGACTGCAGGGCAGAAGGGCCTGGCCCCAGGGGTGATGCAGTGGGAGCATCCCTGCCAAGCCCTGGCCAAGCGGAGCAGAGCCCGGCGGGAGCTGGAAGCCGGTGGAGTAGAAGTCAGTTAGACCTTAACTTCTCGCTCTGCGTCCAGCGTCCCTCCGACCTGCTCCTGAAGCAAAGCGTAGGCTCTCTGCAGGGCCTGGTACTCCATGGTGAGCTGTCGGAACCTCAGCTCCGTCTCCTCCTTGGCCATGCCCTGCAGAGGCACACAAGACACAGCTTGAGCGCTCCTCTTGGGGACCCCGAGGCATGAGCCCTGAGCCGGAGCCCCACCTGCTATCCAGGCTGCCCCAGCCCAGGACCCTCCATTCCTGACCAGGCTCACCTGAGGCTCTGCTCTGCCTGACGTGTCAGGGGAGAAAAGCTGGGCCTCGTGGAGGCATAAAGCTGCCAGGGAAAGGGAATGCATTTCCTCCCCACCCACACATGATGGACTGCCCCCCCAGTGCCCCCCAAATGCCTCCTTCTGACTGCAACCACATCTGCTGCTGCAGGAGGGGGTGAGGCTGCACTGCCTTCTGGGGGTCCCGCTGAACCCTGGGGGTGTGCTGCTCGGAGGACTGGCCATGGGTCTGGGGTAGTCGGGTGGCCGTGTGACTGAGCCCGGGAACCCTAGCCTGGCCCCAGCTACCCTGAACCCCATCCTGCTCCCGAGGTGCACCGGTGGCCGTGGTGTATGGTGTGTTAGACCTCTGAGTGGGTCCACGGCCATGGAGCCAACTGCCAGGACCTGCCACCCACCAGGACTTGCCATCTGCTGGGACCTGCCCGGTACAGCCCAGCCCATGGCCTTAGTCCCCCAGGGCCTGTCAGGAGTGGGCCTCCTCCACTCCTTGTCCCTCAGCCACCAGGGCCAGGCCAGTCTGACCGGCCCCATCGCCGGGCACAGGCCTCCCACCTGGGGGCTCAGATGCTGCAGGATTTGAAGGTGGCGTCCATCTAGAAGGACTGGGAGGCGGGATGCCCTGGTGTGATTTTATCTAAGACAAAGCTGCCCCCGCCATCTCAGCCCTGGTGTGCCCTCCCTGACCATGACACTGGCCCTGAAGTGGGCACTCTGGTTCCCCTGGCCCGCCCTGACCAGGCCTGTCCAGAGGCTGCTGCGGGAGGTTACCTCCTCCAGGTCGTCGTCTGGGGTGCACGGGGTCCTGTCCGTCCTGTCGGTTTGATAAGAGAGGGAGGAGCCGTCGGATTCCAGGGACGCCTCTTCATCATATCCAAAGAAGGTCTCCACAGCCACCGGCTTCTGGCCAGAAGGAGCTGCGTTAGCGCTGCCCCGGACCCAGGCTCCTCCTCGCCACCCATGTCTGCCATCCTCCTGCCGGCCTCCCCAGCCCTGCCCCTGACTCCTGGCCCAGATGTCACAGGGCCTCCTGGGTCCTCCTCGTGCTGAAGCCACAGGGGAGGCTCTGCTGGAACCCCAGTGTGCCCCTCGTGCTCCTGACCACTAGAGCGGGAGGCCGGTGCGCCAGGCCTCCATCAGCTAAACCCTGTGCTCTGCCCTTACCCCGCCTGCTCATCACGCTCCCAGCCTTTTATCCTGACTCGCCTGTCTCCCCCCATCCTGTCTCACAAGGTCCCTTGGGAATATTTCCGAAATCTCCTTTATAAGAATCATTCATCAGAATAGACTGTGCTGCTGAGAAATTAGCCCAGGTCTTCAAATTCCCTACGGGCACAGATCTGCTGCGTGGAGCCCGCGTGGGGCTGGTGGACACCAGTGCTGCAGCTATGGCCGGGGCTTTGTGGCGGCTGGCAGGCCCCGAGGGCACGGGCCTGCGGTCCTGGGGCCGTGTGCCCCGCAGACACATGGAGCTTGACCTCCTCTGTGGGGCAGCAGGAAGCCCAGTGTCCTGCGGCCCTCCTGTTATCGCCATGATACGGCTTCCCTTGGAAATTAGAAGGAATTGAGGCTGGAGTTTTAAATTTAGAATTATAAACAGAATATTTACTTTGGGTCACATTTTGGGTATCTCACAGTAACAATTTTTAGAAATAGTAAACTTATCTTCTTTTCACCTCCAGATAAAGAGGTTCATTCCTGTTACAGGCTTTTTAACATACATGTTTAACGTGTACATACATCAACGTTGCCTCCTTTACCTTGGGGAGTTTCGCCATTTTCTTTCTTTGTTTCCGGTATCTTAAAAGCTTATCGCGCTCCTGCAAACACCAGTGAGAGGGATTTTTTGAGTCATTGAACAGCTTTTAGTTTAATATTTCTGTGTCGTTGTCTGAGTGGACTTGGAGCACAGCTCCGAGCTTGGCGTGATGCCCCTGTGATCGTAAACGCCCAGAGCCCTGCAGCCAGCTCGGGGCAGCCGCTGGGAAGGTGTGGAGGGCTCATCTTTTCTGTTCGGGCTGGAATGAGCCACCGCCTGTTCAGGTGGCTCCCAGCCTCCCACACTCAGTTCTCCGCCAGCTTCCTTCTCACTCCTTGGCTGAGGAGCTGCTGGGGGAAGCGGCAGGGGGTTTGAGCAGCACACGCAGGCACGGGAATTCCAGAGGGACCGATGGCCCAGCCCCTCTCCACACTGTCTGAGCAGAGGTCTCCAGAGATGGCATCCACACATGGCTGGGGACGAACCCCCCTAGACATGTCAGTCGCCCAGGGACCCGTTTGTCCTGGGGAGCTGTGCGGCACTTCTGTGGCCCTGCGAGGAGCCCAGCCACTTCTGGGAGCCGTCCACGTCTGGGGAAGAAACCTCCGACTAGGGAGGGAGCTCAGAGAGGGGAGTGAACAGAGCTGGGTGCTGGCTCCCGAAGGCATCCTCTAAGGCCATCTGGAGCACGGGCCTGTTCCCTGGCGTCTACCTGACCCCACCGGATGGCATTCTCGGCCACCACAGCCAAGCCTTGGGGCAGGGAGCCCTGTAGTCACGATGTCGGCCTGGCTATTCTGCCTGGACTGGAGCCAGCTGGTAGTAGAAGGGGTCTTGAGGCGGCCGCTCAAGGCAGGGCGTCAGCGTGAGCAGAGAGGACTGAGGGGTACTTACCAACACGCCCTTCACGTAGCCAGCGGTCTCGAGGGTCTGGGAAAGAGAGCAGCCCGTGAGAGGACGGAGAGCAAGACCTTGCTCCTGCAGGAGCCCCAGCCGCAGAGCTGCGTCCTCTCCCCACCGCCTGGACAGGCAGGGTCACTTGGCCCTGACGGTCCTCCCTCCCTCCCTAAGCTGGTCCCCAACTTCAGAAAACCGACATCATGTGAATTTGTAATTGACTGAGATCGCTCCCTTTTCCTACCCCCCTTAAATTCTTATTGTGTGGTTGACAGTCCCGGTGTCACTGAACCAGTCAAGAGCCCGGACCGCAGGCACGTCTGGGGAAGGCTGCGGGTGTGACCTGTGGGCCAGCAGCCAGCGGGCGGGGGCAAGGGGCGAGGAGGGGTCGGGGTGCCCCGGTGCCTGGGCACCTTAGAGAGCTCGTCAATGAGGTTCTGCTGCTCCACGATTTGAAGTTTCAAGAAGTCAGCTTCTCTTTCACTTTGACTTTGATCCAGGTCGTTTAAGGAACTGGGTCTCCGTATGATTCCAGCTCTTTGTCTCTGCAAAACCAGCCAGACCCCATAAAGGGTGGAGTGAGTTGCTTTCATGGGTGACGGGGAAGCTGGGTGACCCGTGTCAGCCTGCGTACACCCAGGCAGCCCTGACACGGGTCTCACCCTGGCTGTGGGTCACGGGCACCCGTGCAGCCCTGACACGGGTCGCACCCTGGCTGTGGGTCACGGGCCCCCGTGCAGCCCTGACAGGGGTCGCACCCTGGCTGTGGGTCACGGGCCCCCGTGCAGCCCTGACACGGGTCGCACCCTGGCTGTGGGTCACGGGCCCCCGTGCAGCTGGCTGCAGAGCCAGGGGAAACCCAGTCCTTGGATCCCCAAAGCCAGGGTGGGGTTGTGTAGCCATACCTGGTGTACATGGGGATAACCCGGCACCCAAGGACAAGACTGTATGAACTATGTGGGCCATTTCACACCCCGCCAACTCTTCCAAACTCAGAGTGTGGAAAGAATAGGATTTCTGCAGGTCTGCCCCCCACCCCTGCCTCAGGCCCCACTATGCTGGATTCTCCCTGGCTGAACTCCTGCTCATGACCTCTGGGGCCCTTGGGCTGGAAGGAACACACAGGAAACCAGCTAATGCCCCCACACCCTGCTCAGTGGCCATGACAGGAGCGGGGCCTTTCCCAGCCGCATGCGCTGTGCCCTGAGCCTGGCTTGTGGCTCAGCCCGTGGCTGTACCCTGGGCTCCTCTACCTTTGCCTGGCCTTCTTAGCATCGGAAGATGACTTGTCCAAGCTCCCGATGTTAGAGTGGGGGTGTGGCCTGCCAGGCTGGTGGCCTCCTGGCCTGTTCTGCACCCACGCTGTCCCCCTTGGCAGGCATCTGCGCCCCCACCCCTCAGTGCTCAGAGCCTTGACTAAGGCCCTCTCTCAGGAGGAGCCGGCCTGTGTCACCCTCCCAAGGTAATGAAGCCCCGCCCTGGGGTCTTGCCATCAAACTGCGTGTCTGAGAAGCGGGGGAGGCCGCTGGCTACTCGCGAGGGGGAGCACATCCTGCCAGCTGGTGGCCCTGCAGGGCCCCGTACCATTTCTATGTTTTCCTGGGTGACAAATTTTAACTTGTTTTCCATTCGACGTAAAGTGTGGGACAGATCCTCATTCTTCCGAGTAAGGCGTTTGTTTTTATCCAGCAGTGGCTTGTACTGGCTTTCTGCTTCCCTTAAACGCTTCAACTGCAAGACAAAATCATTACACAGTGTGACTGTTTTAAAGTGTGACAGCGCCTGACGGTTCTCACGCAGAGGGGGCAGACTGACCAGAACAGCCTCGGCTGCAGTGCAGGGTGGGGTGGGGGTGGGGGTGGTCTGGGGGCCAATGCTCTATGTTGCCAGTAGGAGCCACGACAGACTCACCTGGCCCGCTGGGCCCCTTGGGGCATCCAGTGGGTGGCACAGGTCCCCTGGGAACCTCAGTGGCTTTAAAGACTAATGCGATGTTGCCCTTGAAGTACGAGGTCCTCACACACGCCAGATAATGTACAAAACTGAGGACAGTTTTGCTGGGTGATGTGCAGCAGGGGTCAGCGCCACAGCCCTAGACCTCCTCTCCCCCCACCCCCGCTTCTGGTTTTGCTAATGAAGTTTTATTGGAAACAGCCAAGAGGCCTGGGTGCAAGACCAGCCCTTGTCACCCTCATTACTCCTTTCCACAGGGAGTTTTGGAAGTGGATGCGACAGCCCCTCTCCCCTACCCGCCATGCCCCAGCCTCCGGCCGCTCACCAGCTCATTTCTTTCTTCCGACAGCAGTGCATTTCGGTCCTCCAGCTTCCGAATGATTGCACTTAGCTCGGCAATTTTTAATTGGAAGCGCCGAGCATCCTTTTCATCCAACTGCTGTTCCTAAAACAAATTCAACTGCAAATAACTGTCCACAGACACAGACATCAAAACTGTTGCAAATCCCAGCACACCCTGGACACAAGCACTTCTGGGTCACGATTGCCCATGATCCTGAATGACTGGGGGATCGGGACGGGACTCTTAGGGTCCTCGAGGACCACGGGCACTGCTAACCACACAACGGGGACAGAACAAAGGGCAGAGGTGTCCAGGAGTGTGCAATGTGGAGGCAGGCATGTGCATATGCGGGCACATGGGCTTATGGGTGCAGTGATGCTGAGAAAGCGTCAGAACCCAGGTCCTTGCTTTCCCAGGGCCACTGGCGGCTGCGCCTTTTGGGAAGGGGTCTGCCCTGCGCCGTAGGCAGGGATGTAGTTTTACTAGTATTACATGATGAGCACAGGAAAAGCTATTCAACCTAGACTTTCAAAAGTTGATTTCCTAAAGAAGTGTGTGCCCTCAAAGTGAGTTTCTAAAAGGTCACTTTTGGAACTACTGGAACTTCATTCAAAAATCAGTAACAACATTTGATCCAGTTTCAGAATCTCTCTGGGGTTAATGCAATTTATCTAGTGCCAGAGGAGGAGCTGGGGTTACATCAGTAAAGCCATCTACAGTAAGATCATAAAAAGTCATTTTCTGTCCTTGAGATGTCATTGTCCTAGGCCTGGCTCAGATCACACATGGCTTCATCCTCAAAGAAAACATGTGTCCAGGAGGGACTGAGGAATGGTTCCTCATTCAGCAGGTGCAGGAGAGGCTAGGGAGCAGGTCCAGAAGGACCCCAGCAAGGGTCCATGGAATTCAGGTCCCCCCGGATTTCCCAGAACCACTCCAGAGGGCTCTGAATGACAGGCAGCCATGAGGAAATGGATGGCGGATGGCGGTGCAGCCCCATGGCTGCTGGCTGCCCCTGTGCCGTCCTGGCCCAAGGAGGGGCAGAAAAGTGGTACAGTCATGTGAAAAGTGGAGGGGGGCAACTGGTGATGTGAGTGGCAGAAATCACTGGGCCAGGGTCAAGCGAGAGGTGCTGGGAGAAGGAGCAGGCAGAGCCTATGTGTGGAGAGGGAAGCGGTCTAACCTTGTCCCCCACGAGCCCAGGGCAGAAGGGTGGGCACATGAAGGCCAGAGCTATGCCACACCAGCAGGAAGGAAGGAGACAGTCTGTGCACCCTCTCCACCAGGCCGGACAAGCTGAGGGGGTCAGGGTCCGGCTGGCAGGCTGCAGACATGGTTGCTGTCCCCAGGGCAGGAGGGTTCTAGCTCCGGGCTCAATGTGGGCTCTGGACTTCTGGGAGTTGCCTGTGCAAGGCCACACAGCTGTGTGCCGTGCTGTGACTCTGGGTTGACCGGGCGAAGCATGGGGTGCTTACAGGGCTTCCCGAGTGGTCTGAGGCATCTCCTGCACCGCTTGCATAAGGAAGTTCCCGTCTGGGGCTGCCCGGGTGCCGATCAGCCTCTTTGACCTGGGACAGCTGCTCATCTAAAGCCTCTTTTTGGAGCTGCAGTCTCTGAGCATGCCCGGCTTGAACCCCTAACTCTCTCTCCAGCACGAAGACTGCTCTGTCTTTAAATTTTATCTCCTCCATCTACAAGGAGAACAGAACACAATCACACACGCAAGCAGGGTACAGATCTGCAGTTACCATCGAAACAGGCGGAGAGACACTTGTGAGCAAGCATCAGGGGGTACAGCGGCCCTGCGCACGGCTCGGGCTCTGAGACAGGAAGCAAGGCCGGTCGCCATGGGCCCATGCCGGGCAGAACCAAGGCTCCCCCACCAGGCTTCCAGGCTGGCCACTGGCTCAGTGGGCTCTGGCCAACCTGGTGCCGCTGAAGACTCCTGAGACTCCGAGCCCCATTCCCAGCCTCCCTTGCGCTGCCCCGCAGGGCTCCTAGGTGGCCAAAGGGGCACTATCAGGCAGGGCCCAGAAAGACCACCTCCAGCTCCTGCTGGGCAGAGGGGATGCCCTGAGCTCCCTGAATCTGTCAGCAGGAGGCGCTGATGAGCAGGAGGGCTGTGAACGCAGAGAAGGAGAAGCCTTGGGCCCGCAGCCTCTTTCCTCTGCTCCTCGAGGGGCACCTGGCCTAGGAAGGGCTGGAGCCAAAACCGACCCTCTGCACCTGCCCCTCCTTGCTCTGGCTGTGCAGAGAGGGGTGCTGCCCCCCTGTTTGCAGGTATACCCCAATTTTAATTAATCTTGCTTCATGTTAAGGCCTGGGGCGGGGGTTGTGCCTCCAGAAAAGCAGGCTCCCGGCTGGAGGGCAGCAACACCCATGCGTCTGACTCACCTGGGCCTCTGCAGGCTGCTTGGCCAGGGGCTGCCTGGGGTCCACAGCCCTCCCCACTCTCCCTAAAGTGTCCAGTCTCCTGGCAGCTGCACGTAGCCCTTCTGGGTGAAGCTCCCCTTGCCTCTGAGCCCCATCAGGGCTGCCATGGGCACGCCCTTGGCCACAGGCTGGGCCACTGCCCTTAGAGAGGGAGACAGAACAGGTCCCCTCACGCCGGTCTTCAGAAGACTCGGGTGCTGTGGGCATCGCTGCAAACAGAGCTTCTCAAGGGGAGTTGGTTTGAAACCATTTTTCAAATAACAGAGCAGAACCGGGTGTCCTGCTGCTCACTTGTTGCTGAAGATTAAAATAAGCTAATAAATCGGCTGTCTGCTGAAGCCTGCTGGAAGGCAGAGCTGAAATACCCAATTAGCCCAGATTGTGGTGAACTGAACAGAATAAAAGAAATCCTCAATGGCTAAGTTCCCACGTACTCAAGCACAGGAATGCAGAAAGAGGCAACGGAGTCAGTGGAAACAGGCCGGGGAGGTAAAGTCAGACTGATAAGCACTATATTCTGGCCTAGCATTTATACCCTTCCAACAAGAAACAGCATTTTCTTTCATCAGGAAACATGAAAATAAGTGTCTCTGCATACAGATCCTGTAAATCAGTTTTTCAAGCTGATGGTTTGGACCAAAGGGCAGACCTCCCTGACACGTCTCCCATGCGAGTCACTAATGTGGCCACCTGAGCTGGACCATGCAAGCTCGGGACTTCATGGCCCCCTGCAAAGGAAAACTAGAGAGAGTTGTGTTCATGCAGGGTAGGTTTGGTTGTGTGAAGATGGGAAACTCAGAGATGGTGTCTCCAGGGGTCCTCCTAAGGCCAAGGGTCTCCGTTGTATTGGAGGCACCAAGAGTTTTCAGCTAAATGCAGACTCTTGCCTTTCTGACCCATTTATAGAGAGCAGGCATACACATGGGGCAGACGCCCAGCTGAGACAGAGAAAACGCCTTGCTGGGCGTGTGAGGTCCCCACCTCATTACAGGAGCTGCTTCCAACTTGGGGCACACGTCCAACCATGATGTCCAGCCAGGCCAGGGAAGCTGTGGGGCAGCGAGGGGTTCAGGGGCTGCCGCCTGCATCCCTGCAGGGGTGGGTGAACAAGGCGTCCAACAGGCACCTCCCAGGCTCGAGGCCCTGGCCTCTGGCTTCCAGCTCCCCTTCTCCCTCCCTGGGGACTGTGGGGACAGGGATCAGGGCTCCATCCCGTCTTATGTCATTGCCCACACCCACACCACACTGACACCAACCTCAGCATCAGGGTAGGGGGCAGCCCCCTTGAGAGCCCAGGAAGGGAGCTTTCAAGGGGTGGAACTGGGGAGCGAATCTGGTGAGTGGTCACCCTGCGGCCACCTTCCCTCGCCTGGGCCCCTGCGGTGGCTTCCAAGTGGCCTCCCTGTGTCCACACCTATGCCAGACACAGTCTGCTCACCTCCCAGCCAGACACCTTCTAAACCGAGAATCAGACCCCATCACTCCTGCCGTGAAAGCCCTCCAAGGGCTTCCAAGTCCTTATGGGAGCCTGTTAGCTTCCACTGAGTCACGCTTGCCTGGCCCCCTCCGTGAGCTGTCCCTGCCTGCCCCAGCCCCTCCCCATGAGCTGCCCCTGCCTGCCCCAGCCCCTGCCCCCACACTCCCAGGTAAAGCTGTATGGAAACCCCAGGGAAGGGGTCTGTGGGAAGTGCTGAGGCTGAGAAGATGCCCTGCACGCACCCAGACTCCCCTGCCCCAAGAACAGAGCATGCTCGGCACCCTGACTGGCACGTCTAGGCAGAGCCTGGGAACCTGAGTTCTACAGGTGCCCCAGCAGACTGCAAAGCACGTGGACAGGATGTAACCACCAACTCGCAGAGCTGAGGTCCCCCTGCGACAGACGTGCCCCAAGATGCCCATCACAGTGCCATCAGCAGCCCCGTGTGTCTGTTCCCTGGTGGCATCTTCTGCCTGGGAACCTGGCAGAGAACCTGGGCAGTCAGTGCTCAGGGCCCTGCTTGCCCTGCATGCAGGCATGGCCTAGGGTGGGTGTGGGCGTGGCGTGGGCCACGGTGTGGGCGTGGCTAAGAAGGCACTGCGTGGGCGTGACCAAGGGAGGCTGTGGGCGTGGCGTGGGCGTGGCAGAGGGTGGGGACGGGCAGGGGCATGGGTGTGGGTGTGTCAAGGGCGTGGGGGCGGCGTGGGGGCGGCGTGGGGCGGGCCAGGACCTCTGCCCAGGGAGCAGACAACCAAGGGTTTGGCAGCTTTGCACAAAAGGAAGCATTGCCGAGGAGCCACAGGCCCCGGGGTTCTGACAAAGCTGCCCTACGTCTGAGAACGTGGCTTCTGGAAACAAACCCCCGTGGACTCTGCAAGGCGCCAGCAGAGGAAGGGCCTTGCCGCGGCCGCCCGAAGCAACTCTCTCCGCAAAGAGGAGCCGGAGGACAAGCAAGGCCCGCTGCCTCGCCCCACCGCTCTCGGTCTCACGGCGACCTTCCAGGGCCCCCCTGGACGGCGCGGAGGCGGAACACGGCGCATCACAGGTTTTCCGAGGAAGCTGGGCTGGTTCTGCCTGTACCGCTCGGGTCTTACGGAGTCTCTAGTAACAGTCGGAGCCCGCCGTCTGCCTGGTGCGCTGGAGCGGGCAGCCGCTGAGCCCGGGAGCGCCCCTCCCAGACCCCACAACGGGGTGCAGCAGTCCTGCGGCCCCTCCCGCCCAGCCCAGCCCTCACCAAGCCTTCCCCTTCCCTTCCCTTTGACTTGAGTGAGAATCCGGCCAGGACCCAGCCCCAGGACATGGCTTCTCCACGGACACAGTCCCAGCTGAGGTGGCGCTGGAGCCCCTGGGGTCCCAGGCTCCCCTTCTGTCAGATCAGGGGCGCCATGCAGTGGGATTCCCAGGGCCCAAAGGCAGTGGGGCTGGGCACACTAGGGAGGCACTGGCCCTGAAGTCACCTCCGGAAATGCCCCCTGGGGTGTCCTGACAGGTGCCCTCAGGTGCCCGGGTCAAGGGAGGGCATCACTGGGCTGCAGACAGCCTGCCCTCCACCCTGGGGAGAAGCCCTGAGCCCACTGTGCCCTCTCCTGCCGTGGCTGTCTGTGGGGGTGCCCGCTGGTGGCCACGCCCCTGTCCCTCCCTCATGGGACTTCCCTCTGAGACCCCTGTGCCCCTACCAGGTGCCACCCCTCCAGCCAGCACCCAGGGTCCTCGGGCCAGGACAGGGACTTAATGTCACACTGTCCCCTGGCTCTGCACTGCCTGTTCCTTCTGCTCCTGCCCAGGCTCGGCCCTGCTGGGCAGCCCCTCAGCCTCCCAACCCCCAGGGCCTGCTCAGGCGCCTGCTGGGCTCCGAGGTGGCCACAGATGGCCATGGCCCCCTGCTCAGCACCCTGCAAGCCACGCTGCAGATGAAAGGGCCTGTACATGAGGGTGATGGCCAGACTCTGAGTCAGCAAGTGGCCAAAGGAGCGCCTCTGGCTCTGCACCACTTCGGGGGTTGCCCTGTTCTTTGCAAAGTGGCCGCCACTTGTTGAAGTCCACTCCCCGCCTGCCTCTCTCCCACCCTCTCAAAGGGCTGGCCAGCACCCTGACCCCCTACTGACTGTGCTGCAGCCTCTGAGGCCCTGCCTCCCTGCTGAGCCTGCCCCCTCAGACCAGCCCCCATATGCTGTGGGTGGGCCACCTTCAGACCACCTCTTTCACCCTCCCCTCTGCTCCAGGCCTGCTCCCACACACACTCCCAGCAACATCCGTCCCCACCATCCCCAGAAATGCCCCCGAGCCCCTGCACCAGCCAAGCCAGACCCTCCTCCTGGGTGCAGCCTCCCTGCCAGCCAGACCTTCCAGCACACACTGCCCCACAGGTCCGCTTCACTTCAGCTGTATCTGCCCGCACAGAGCTGGGCCTGGGGTGTTGCCCCTAGAGTCACGATCCAGGTTTAGGACCAGGATGTCCTCTCATCTGCTAGAGCCCTAAATGAAGACTTAGGAATGCGGAGGCCTCTGTCAGCTAAGCAAGAGGGCCCCGCTGGGGTAGGGCTGTAGAGAGAAAGGGCTCTGGGCACGGAGCCTGTGGCCTGGCTGCTGGACTCATGGGTGGTGTGGACCAGGCTCACAGGTGACCTGGGCTGGCTCACAGGTGACATGGACTGGCTCTGTCACTGTACCAATTCTCTTGGAGCACCTCCTGCATGCTGGGCACAGGGCTAAGCATTTCAGTTGTGTTTTTTCATTATTCACTTAAATTGCACAAAAACAGAATATTATGTTATACATTCCATATTATGTAATATTGTTGGGAACACTGGCTGAGGAGGACTGAGGGATACCTCGGCCAAGGCCAGCAGAAGAAAGCACACTGCAGCCACTGTTTGGACCAGCCTCCAGCAGAGGCCCTGATGAGGGGCAAGTGATGCACCTGGGTGGGGTGGACCCCCAGTGACTGCCTCCCTATTGCACTGAAGCAGAGTCCTTGGACAATTGGCAGGGGGGGTTCTCAAAAGGGGCATATCGGTTCTTTTGCTCAGCAGGCCAATAGATCTTCAAGCACTGAAATGATGAAGATTCCCCAAACTGATTATGGATTCTATAGGGGTAACTCGAGGAAGACTGAAATAGGCGAGAAGAGATTTCTGGCTTCTTCTCTAGGAACGTGGGGGCTGCTGAGGTCCGTCTAACCCCCCAAGGCATGTGCCTTTGTCTCTGACTGGGCTACTTTATGATTCTCTGGAGAGACACGTTTACCCGGAGAAAATCTGCTGTGCACAGATGTACAAATGATTCCTGCTCATGGCATCACAAATGACCTTAACCGGGTAGGGACATTCATCTCCTTGGGGCAAATCCTCACTGGGTTGGTTGCAGCATTTTACTTGTTTCCCCATTAATTAAGGAGAGAAATAACATTTTGACACAGTCATTGACTGCTGTATGAGAACCATGATCACACCCTGTTAGAACGGCTTTAACAGCCTTGCCGTCATCCCAATGCAGACTCCAGCAGGTTTCATTTAAGAAAAATGATTCTGAGTTTTATGTGGGGGTCCAAAGGGCCAAGAAGAGCCAAGTTATTCTTAAAGGAGAACAAAGGAAGAGAGGACTGCGCCTCCATGAATCAAGACTTATGTTAGGGATACAAGGTGGGCTTAAGAGGCCCAGACAGGGCCCGGGTCCGAAAGCCTGTTCAGGTGAGAAGACGGGATGGATGCCACAGGAGAATGCCTAATATGTACACAGAAGAATAATTAATATATGATGCAAAGAATGCTTAATGTATAAAACGATACGTGACATAGAATAGTTAATAAATGATATAGAGGAAAAATTTATATATGACAGAGGTGGTGCTGCAGATTGGGAGCAAAGATGTTGTTTTTTGGTAAAGATGCTAGGACAGTTGTATAGCCACATGGGAAAGAACAACTGGGTCTCTGCAACACACACACACAGCGCACCTGGGGCAAGAACACACAAGTGAGAGACAAAACTGTTTTTTAAAACAATAATGCTTCATGGCTTCAGAATAAAAGGATTTCTTACACAAGGAACAATAAGCACCGACCTTCCAGGAAAAGATCAACAAGTCAGACCACTTTAGAATTCAAAACTTTACTCACAAAGTGATGCACCACGCATACAAAAAGGTCCCTGAGTTGGGAAAGACACTCGTGTTTTTATTATACATTTTAGAACCAGCCTGTCCACGCCTGCAGAAAAGCCTCCTGGGGTTTTGATTGGCATCATATTAATTTGGGGAGAATGGCCACCCTAACAATACTGAGTTTTCTGACCCATGAGTGTGGAACATCTCTATTTTCATCTTTATTTCCCTCAGCAAGGGGATGTAGTTTTCGGAGTACCAGTCCTGCACTTACTTTGTTAAATTTATCCCTAAGCTTTTTATTCTTTTTATGCCATGAGGAGTGGAATTTTTTAAAATTTCATTTTGGGTTGTCTGTTGCTAGTATGTAAAAATACAGTTGATTCTGCATATTGATCTCGTATCCTGAAACCTTGCTGAACTCTTTCAATAGTTCTAGTACTTTCTGTGTGAACTCCTTAGGGTTTTCTATGCACACTCACATCACCTGCAAAAAGGACAGTTTTAAATCTTCCTTTCCAGTCTGAGGCCTTTAATTCTTTGGCCTTATAGCTCTGACTCAAATTCCTCAGTGGGGAATGATAAAAAAAGATGGAAAGAAAAAAGTCCCCAACAAGGTGGCAGAATTTCTTCTATTGCACCTTAAAGTAAGGCCTACTCCACACACACAGACACACACACGTGCACACACACACTCATATGTGCACACACACATGCACACACTCCCGGCCTCCTGTCAGCTTTCCTGCAGAACAAAATTGGGAGGAAATCCTCCAAGAGACAGCAGCCAGAGAAATAAAAAGCAAAGAACTCTAGTAACATGGCCAATGAAAGGAACCCAAGAAACCTTTCTGAAGAAGCCAATGCAATCATTATCCTCAGAGAAATGAGATGATGTCCCACCAAGAGGAGAATGACCGAACATTCTTACATCAGAGAACTAACGTTTTTGAGACTCAAAGGTATGATGGCAGAAACAAAAATCAAACAGAAAAGCTGGAAGAGAGAGTGGAGGACATTTCCTAGAAAGTAGAACCAAAAGCCAGGCAGGAGAGAAAAATAAAAACAGAACAACCACAAAGGCCCAGCACCTGAGTGCCAGGAGCTCTGGAAGGAAGCGAGGGAAGAAAAAGGCTCAGAAACCACAGAACCCAGTTCCCCAAGTGAGAAGGGCTCCTGACTGCGCGGAGCGCGGGCTGAGTGAGTGCTCGCGTCCCAGGCAGGCCGTAGTAAGGGGGCGCCCTGCGAGCCGGGGAGGTGGATGGCCATACGAAGGGCTAAGAGTCAGAACAGCAACCGTGGAGGTGAGAAGGCAATGCAGAAATACCTCCAAATTCCTGATGGAAATGTTTTCCAGCCTATGATTCAATGCCCAGTTAAAACATCCAGGGTGAGGTAGGAATGAAAATTTCATACAGAAAGTCTCCCAAAATTCACTTCCCATCCTCTGTTAGAGAGTGTGTTCTACCCAGTGAGAAATATACATCCAAAAGGAGGAAGACATGAGGGGGCGAGCCCGGGAAGGGCCAGGATGAAGATGAAAACACCTCTCAGGTGGACGCAGGTGGAAGGGTGCTCCAGAAAGAACGTCTCAAAACAGGCGGGCAGAGTCCTGAACATCTGTGACTATATTGAGAGGAGATTTACCTTCCATTGGGAATTTGGGGTGAATCAGTGGTTGACACTTAGAAAAATACGAGACGGAAAAGTTAATTCCAGGGAAATCAAGTGCGTTCAAGGAAGGTGATACAATCGCGGGTCCCTCTGGGTCCTCTGTGAACATGCACACCTCAGCAATCATCATGCACTAGACGCTCCTTTCGCCCAAGATGAAGTCCCCAGCATCCTGGGAGACCTTCTCCTGTGGCCCCCGGATGGGCCCCCTCCCTGGCTCTGGCTGGGCTGACCCAGCCGGAGCCTGAGGACAAGAGCCGGGGTGGGAGGCCGAGGGTTTGCTCCTGAGGCTCCGGCTGGGCCGAGGGCTGGCAGTGGCCGGGGTCCCCCCAGCCCCCTCCTCTCCCGGGCCCTTGGTCCACAACGAGCCCAGTGGGCCTCCCGGGGCCCTGCCCCCACTTCAGCGGACTGCCCCTCCCTCAAGTGTCCTCAGTTACTACTTCCAGGTGCACCATCTGTTCCCGTTGCAACTTGACCAAAATGGTGGGCAGTAGAGGTGCGGGGAAGAGGGCGAGTGGGGACAGAGAGGAGGAAACGAGATGGAGAAGTCAGGTAGAAGTTAAAGCATGTGTCTGAGAATTTGGAACGAGACCCAGAAGAACAAGCTAGAAGAGCAGTGATAGCTGCCTCTGGGGGTCCAAGTCAGGGCTGAGGGGCCCTGGGCACCTGCCACCTTTGTGCTGAACTTTAAGTCAAGGAAGTAGGGCTGCCCACCCCCACTACCAGCACTGGTCCTCATGGAGATGGCACCAGCCACCCCTCGCCTTCCCACAACAGGCTGGCCAGCAGTGTCCCTCCCTTTCCGGAGAAGGAGGAGGGGAGGCCGCATCCTGTCACAAAAGGAACCCCAGTCCTTCTAAGTGGGGTCTTGGCCAGGTCCTCGGGTGGCTCAGAGTGTGGGGGAGTGTGGAACTGGGGACTGTCTGGGAAGGAGGGGAGCCCATGGGCTGGAAGCGCCCGGGCCTGTGCACAGGGGCACACCTGTATTTGCTCACAGCTCTCGTGGACCCCTCTGGGCCAGGGTAGTAGGGAGAGGAGCCCAGGTGCATACGTGTGGGTTGGAAAGACTGGGGCATGCCATGAGGGGCACTGGGGCCCCGAGTGTGGCCAGTTGCAAGGCCAGGGGGCCCTCCTGAAGCGCAGGGCAGGGACTTTGGGCGCTGAGGGGCAGCTCCGTTTTCCCCAGGAATGAAGGAGGTCCAGCCCCTCGACTAGGAGAATCGGGTGCAACACTTCACAATCCCCAAATATTCTCCAATTTCTGAGCACTGGCTCTGGGAACATTGACTCTATGGGTCCTGCCATGGGACATCTGGTCTCCAGAACCCCTAGGATGCCACACATGAGCTTGCCAACGACCTTCCTGCCCTGGAGAGGCAGCAGCTTTCTGTGGGGTAGCCTGAGAGCCACACTCTCCCAGACGGCCTTGGGGGCCTGGCCATCACCCCGCGGGCCCCCAGTCTCCCCTCTCTGTACCCAATGAGCTTAACAGACTCTGTGAGCCCTCTACTCATGCCATCAAAACTCCCACCCCTGCTGGCTTCCAGCCTAACCTGGGGCTCTGAGAAGGGGTGTCTCAGAAACCCTTTTGGACGAAGAGGGGGTGCTCACTTGCAGATGTCTGTTCTGGCCCAAACCAGAGGTGAAGCAAAGCTGTGGAGGCAGGGGCAGGGCGAGCCCGGCACACCCTGTAGGCGCTGACCCCCGCGCATGCTCAGCGGCCCTGCACCTGGAGCCCTTGGAGCCGACCGTGCTGGCCCCGAGCAGCAGCCTGCGGGCCTCCCACCTCCTCGCGCGCCCCCGCGCCCACGTACCAGCCTGCGGATCTCACGCTCGCACTCCCTCTTGATGCGGGCGATCTCCTCCTGGTGGAGGTGGTACACGCTCCTGATCTCCGCGGCCTTGATCCTGTCGGCCTGGATCACGACGGTCAGCGCCTCCTCCACCTGCCTCTTGGCCCCCTTGAGCTCGGAGATCTCCTGCTGCATCTTGACCTTCTCCACCTCGAAGCCCCTCTTGGCCTCCTCCTTGGCCTCGGACAGCAGCACCATCTTGGCCTTGTCGGCTGTACCGTCGCGCAGGGCGTGCAGCAGCGCCTGCAGCCGCTGGTTCTCGTTGTCCTTGACCCTGATGACCCTCAGCAGCTCGGCCTCGTGCTGCCGCAGCAGCGTCTCCCGCACGGCCTGAAGCTCCTTCATCTTCTCCTCGTGCAGCTTCGTCTTGAGCTCCGTGAGCAGCACAGCACTCTTGTGCTGCTCATGGTCCCTCATCTGCTTCAGCTCCTGGCTCCTCTCCCTCTCCGCCCGGCCAGCCTGAAAGACACGAGCAGACGTGTTGGTCAGACCAGCTCTGCAGCGAGGGTTTGGGAGCAAGTGTGCGCGTGTGCCAGCATGGGGCCATCTTCCCCTGGAGAACATCTTAAATGCAGGTGGAAGACAGAACCCAGCCTTACTGCCAGTGAGCATGAATAGGCACTGTAGGGTCCGCGGGAGCCCTGTGGCAGCAAGCTGCCCTGGGAAGCAGGATCACAGACGGGCCCATGGTCTCTGCCTTCCCAGGAGCGGCTGAGCCGATGGGACAACCTGGGGGCTGTAAAACCAATCTGCCTTTGCAGAGGGCAGGGCGCCCCCAGCTCAACCCTGCGAGGAGAGAATGGGGCGGGCTCCTGCCCTCCAGCCCAAACAATGGGTGTCCCGTTTGACATTCTTGGGAAACGGGGAACCAGTCCAAGCATCTAGTGTCTAGGTTTTTGGAAACACTCAAAACACTCCTGTTTTCATCTGGAAGCTCTGACCCTGGGTAAATGACCACACCACCCACCATCTGGCACCAAGTCGGGCTCAGAATCTCTTTATGGGAGGAAAGAATGGCTGCAACCCAGATCTGCCCTGTAGGCCAGCAGTCAGAAGCCCGTGGCGTGCACACCCCAGCTCCTGCCCCACACAGCCTCATCTCCTCACCTCCCGTCACCCCGCTGAGCTGGCTGGGAATGCGGGTTTGGTCCAAGACTCAGGAGTTCCTCCTCACCTGGCTGCCTGCCCACGGCTGCCCTTTCCACATGGCCACCTGGCTTCTGACACTCCGACTGAAGCTCTCTCCTGGTGACCTCCAGGCGCTGCCGACCCCCAGCTCTCGTCTGTGGTCCAGGCCCAGCTCCAGACCCCCAGTGGCCATTGCTGGGGGTGCTGGGGGCTGGCCGGCACAGGCTGCCTTGCTGGGCCCTCATGCTGTCAGGCCCCTGGCTGGCCTCAGCCTCTGGACCTCCTGCAGCCCTGGGGTCACCAGGGGAGAGCGATGGGGGTGTTCCAGCTCCCAGCATTTTGCCGAGGGGCCGGGACCTCTGTCTCCAGCTGCAGCTCCTGTTGGGAGGTGGTCTCCTTCTTGAGCCCTCCCCTGGTCCCTACAGACACAGGCTCAAGACCGCCTTCCTGTCCTTGCTGCCCAGGTAGGTGCCCTGCCTGTTTACAGGAGGCGTGGAGTTGCCTGTTGCCCGCATCTGCGGGTGGTCTCTCCCGGGCCACCTGGATGCCATCTGCTTCTTGCCGCGACTCTAGAAAGGCAGCCCCCTGACCCACACCTGCCCCTGAGGTCTCCACTCTTGGTGCACGGCACCCCGTGCGAGGACATTGTCTCAGCTTCCTTCGCAAACCACACACAAATCCTGCCACCCACACCTCCAGAGTGGCCAGTCTGCATGCCATGCTTGGCCAGCACTGCCTCCCAACTCCCACCTGCAGTTCTCCACGGGGCATTTCCCTGGAAGCCTGTGTGACCTCTGCTCCCTCCTGTGTGCATTTAGAATGAAAGCAGAGCGTCTGGGCCCATCTACATGCCCTCGTGCCGCCCCGCGTCGCAGCCCCCCCTCCAGGGGCCCCTCCTGCCACAGCCACTTTGGGTCCTTCCCCAGAGGTGTGTGAGCTCCGGCCCCACACATCCTGGGTGCCCTGCCTCCCAGCCCCCGTTCTCAGGCCTCCTCAGGGCCACTCTCCCAGGCACCTGCCTACAGATCTTGGCCAGCAGCCCCCGCACACTGGGTGTCAGGCGCTCCCATGCCCTGTGGCACACAGACCTGTCACACTGTGTCCTTCCTTCCTGGCGCTCGTTGACAGTGCGTTATCTGTCCACCCCTCTGTAACTAGTGCCTCCACCCCGGCCAGAGCAGGGGTCCCTGGGAGGAGACAGCCTGTCCACTGCTGTTTCCCCCTTCTTATGGACATGTGGTCCTGACTTGCTCAGCCAGTGCTCCGGACAGGCAGCCTATGTCCAGTGGAACCCCAGCCCGTCCCCCCCTTGCCCAGGGAGAGCTCCCTCCAGCGGCTCGGGATTCTGCTCAGGGAACTGGACGAATGTTGCTAAAAGCTTAGAGCAGACACATTTATTCATCTTCCATTTAAGATGAATCTCCCTTTTTTCCAGGTGGTGTTCTCTGTCACACGGTGGGTGGCTGTTAGGCACCTCTGCGGACAGGAGTCCCATCTGGTGCCATTTCAGAGCCCATGGCTGGGGGGGTGCACTACTGTGCCCCCAGGGGTGTGGATGCTGAGGGCAGGGGGCACAGGGGGTCCTGCTGGGTGGGGCGGAGCAGAACTGCCAGCTGTGTGTGGTCATGGGGAGCCCAGCTCACATTCCCTCCTAATGGGTGACAATGACATCACCATCATGAAAAACTGGGTGGGAGTCAGCCGAGAAAAGGGAAACGATGTGGCATGTATCACACAGATTTTTTTGAGCAGGGAGGGAGAGTAGAGGAGAAAAAATGATAAGCAGACAGTTCAAGGTTCGATGGGGTTCAATCATGCCTGCGAGCCATGCCGTTGGAAGTGACCATGGACGCCTGCCTCGGGGTCGCCGTCTGAGGAAAGGTTCTGCCGGAGCCAACCTCACACAGGTGGCCGGTGTGGGGATCGCCACCCAAGGCAGAGCGCCGCCCCTGCCGCCCGTGGGAGGAGGACCTGGCAGCTGAGCAAGGGACAAGAAGATGCGTGGCCTTCCCGGGAGACGCTCCTGGGCACCGGAGAACCAGGTGGAGCCAAATGCCACACAGGAGGACACCCCGAGGAGTCCGGGAGGCGGGCTGGGGGCGCCCCAGGGGCCGCCGGCTCTCCCCTCTGCCCTCCATCCCCACCTGCCTCCACCAGCGGGGTCTCCTCTGATGCGGGGCCACCAGCGGGCTGTAGGTCCCTCCTGCCTTAGGGTCTGGGCTGTGGCGAAGCTCCCCCTGCCAGGACTTCGGGTGGGAGGGCGGCAGCTGTGGGCTGTGCAAGCTCTCCTGGGCAGAGGGCGGATGGAGCGGAGCAGAGGCCCCCGCACAACACCTCCAACTTGGGGGCGGTCAAAGGTGCTGTTCCTGGAGGCGCACTGGAAAGCGTGCATGGACCCAGGGGCCCTGAGCAGCAGACACGGAAGAGTGGGGGCGCTCAGACCTTTCCTGGGAGCACGCGGCAGCTTTATAATAAGACAGTCATTCTCCCCTTGAGGAGGGGCATCCTGAGAGCCCACCAGGTCCTCTTCAGGGGTGGCAGCCCCCCAGGCCTCATCGAAGCTGGTGCTGGGGACACAGGCTCCTGATCGGGGATACCACGCTTTTGCCTTTTCGCATGTCGGGGGCTGGGAGGTTCTCCGTTCAGGCCCCTGGCTCCCAGTGCAAAGGCAGGACACGAGGGACTCTGCTCTCTTATCTCTGTTTTCAAGGAGCGGCTGGGCTATTACTATTTCCTTAGGGACATTTGGACCTAAACCTAGCTGGGGGGCTTCAGGTCACAGCCCATCTTACCCTTATTGAGCAGTTGTCACAATTTCTTTCATGTGAAAGGGTATTGCGAGATCATGGCTGGCCCCTGCTCAGAGTCACGGGGCCTCTCCAGGAGCAGAGCTAGACACACGGCATCTCCGGTTATACATGCAGGAGGAAGGGCTGGGAGCTTCCGTCCATTTCTCCATTTCCCCTTCCGTTTCCAGTTCACAAACAGGCTCCTTTCACACAAAGAACCTGTCCCCGAGGAAGCAGAGGATGACAGACTCCGAACATCCCACACTCACGCATTTACTTTATCCATATCAGACAGAGACCACTTTCAAACGTAGCACTTGCAATGTTAATCCTATTACCATCAACCATGACCACTGAAAACGGCCGGGTTCTCTTCCCGCTTTGTCACAGCTGTGTCCTGCTGGCTGGCGCACAAGCTGTCACGGATCTTGATTTTCCCACTGAATTCGCCCGCGTGATGCCACCCAGACCCCTCTGAGCACAGGCTGTGGGAGATGCTTGGCCGCACCACCATTTAGGTTTAATTCACACGTGCTGATGTCTCTGGTTGCGTCATAGCCACTCTCGCAGGACGCTTAGTGCCCATATTACCCAGACGCTTACCTGTGCAAACTGCATCCACGCCCCTTACACCTGAATGTTGGGTTTACTGCATATAAAATCCTCCACTCGCACTTTTTGACCTTGTTTTTTTTTTGTTTTAAGGTATTATTGATATACACTCTTATGAAGGTTTCACATGAAAAAACAATGTAGTTACTACATTCACCCACATTATCAAGTCCCCACCCATATCCCAATGCAGTCTCTGTCCTTGGCTGTAGTAAGATGCCACAGATTCACTATTTGCCTTCTCTGTGCTATACTGTTTTCCCCGTGATCCTCCACACCATGTGTACTAAACATAATACCCCTCAAACCCCTTCTCCCACCCTCCCCACCCACCCTCCCACTCCCCTTCCCTTTGGTAACCACTAGTTCCTTCTTGGAGTCTCTGAGTCTGCTGCTATTTTGTTCCTTCAGTTTTGCTTCATTGTTATACTCGAAAAATGAGGGAAATCATTTGGCACTTGTCTTTCTCCTCCTGGCTTATTTCACTGACCATAATATCCTCCAGCTCCATCCACGTTGTTACAAATGGGAGGATTTGTTTCTTTATTATGGCTGAATAGTATTCCACTGTGTCTATGTACCACATCTTCTTTATCCATTCATCTACTGATGGACACTTAGGTTGCTTCCATATCTTGGCTATTGTAAATAGTGCTGCGATAAACATAGGGGTGCCTATGTCTTTTTGAATCTGAGAAGTTGCATTCTTTGGGTAAATTCCAAGGAGTGGAATTCCCGGGTCAAATGGTATTTGTATTATTAGTTTTTTAGAGGAACCTCCATATGGCTTTCCACAATGGTTGAACTAGCTTACATTCCCACCAGCAGTGTAGGAGGGTTCCCCTTTCTCCGCATCCTCCCAGCATTTGTTGTTCTTAGTCTTTTGGATGGTGGCCATCCTAACTGGTGTGAGGTGATATCTCATTGTGGTTTTAATTTGCATTTCCCTGATGATTAGTGATATGGAGCATCTTTTCATGTGCCTGTTGGCCATCTGAATTTCTTCTTTGGAGAATTGTCTCTTCATATCCTCTGCCCATTTTTTAATTGGGTTATTTGCATTTTGGGTGTTGAGGTGTGTGAGATCTTTATATATTTTGGATGTTAACCCCTTGTCGGATATGTCATTTACAAATATATTCTCCCATACTGTAGGATGCCTTTTTGTTCTGTTGATGGTGTCCTTTGCCATACAGAAACTTTTTAGTTTGATGTAGTCCCATGAGTTAATTTTTGCTTTTGTTTCCCTTGCTCGAGGAGATGCGTTCAGGAAGAAGTTGCTCATGCTTATATTCAGGAGATTTTTGCTTGTGTTGTCTTCTAAGAGTTTTATGGTTTCATGACTTACATTCAGGTCCTTAATTCATTTCGAGTTTACTTTTGTGTATGGGGTTAAACAGTAATCCAGTTTCATTCTCTTGCATGTAGCTGTCCAGTTTTGCCAACACCAGCTGTTGAAGAGGCTGTCATTTCCCCATTGTATGTCCATGGCTCCTTTATCCTATATTAATTGACCATATATGGTTGGATTTATATCAGGGCTCTCTAGTCTGTTCCATTGGTCTATGGGTCTGTTCTTGTGCCAGTACCAAACTGTCTTGATTACTGTGGCTTTGTAGTAGACCTTGATGTTGGGGAGCATAATCCCCCCAGCTTTATTCTTCCATCTCAGGATTGCTTTGGCTATTCGGGGTCTTCTTTTGTTCCATATGAATTTTAGAATGATTTTCTCCAGTTCATTGAAAAATGCTGTTGGTATTTTGATAGGAATTGCATTGAATCTGTAGATTGCTTTAGGCAGGATGGCCATTTTGACAATATTGCTTCTTCCTACCCATGAGCACGGGATGTGTTTCCATTTATTGGCATCTTCTTTAATTTCTCTCATGAGTGCCTTGTAGTTTTCAGAGTATAAGTCTTTCACTTCCTTTGTTAGGTTTATTCTTGGGTATTTTATTCTTTTTGATGCAACTGTTAATGGAATTGTTTTCCTGAGTTCTCTCTCTGCTAGTTCATTGTTAGTATATAGGAATGCCACAGATTTCTGTGTATTAATTTTGTATCCTGCAACTTTGCTGAATTCAGATATTAGATCTAGTAGTTTTGGAGTGGATTCTTTAGGGTTTTTTATGTATAATATCATGTCATCTGCAAACAGGGACAGTTTAACTTTTCCTTGCCAGTCTGGATGCCTTTTATTTCTTTGTGTTGTCTGATTGCCATGGCTAGGACCTCCAGAACTATGTTGAATAGAAGTGGGGAGAGTGGGCATCCTTGTCTTGTTCCCAATCTTAAAGGAAAAGCTTTCAGCTTCTCACTGTTAGGTATAATGTTGGCTGTGGGTTTGTCATATATGGCCTTTATTATGTTGAGGTACTTGCCCTCTATACCCATTTTGTTGAGAGTTTTTATCATGAATGGATGTTGAATCTTGTCAAATGCTTTTTCAGCATCCATGGAGATGATCATGTGGTTTTTGTCCTTCTTTTTGTTGATGTGGTGGTTGATGATGATGGATTTTGAAATGTTGTACCATCCTTGCATCCCTGAGATGAATCCCACTTGATCATGGTGTATGATCCTCTTGATATATTTTTGAATTTGGTTTGCTAATATTTTGTTGAGTATTTTTGCATCTATGTTCATCAGGGATATTGGTCTGTAATTTTCTTTTTTTGTGATGCCTTTGCCTGGTTTTGGTATTAGAGTGATGCTGGCCTCATAGAATGAGTTTGGAAGTATTGCCTCTTCTTCTACTCTTTGGAAAACTTTAAAGAGGATGGATATTAGGTCTTCACTAAATGTTTGATAAAATTCAGCAGTGAAGCCATCTGGTACAGGAGTTTTGTTCTTAGGTAGGTTTTTGATTACCAGTTCAATTTTATTGCTGGTAATTGGTCTGTTCAGATTTTCTGTTTCTTTCTGGGTCAGCCTTGGAAGGTTGTATTTTTCTAGAAAGTTGTCCATTTCTTCTAGGTTATCCAGTTTGTTATCATATAATTTTTCATGGTATTCTCTAATAATTCTTTGTATTTCTGTGGTGTCTGTTGTTATTTTTCCTTTCTCATTTCTGACTCTGTTTATGTGAGTAGACTTTCTTTTTTTCTTGGTAAGTTTGGCTAGGGGTTTATCTATTTTGTTTATTTTCTCAAAGAACCAGCTCCTGCTTTCATTGATTCTTTCTATTGTTTTATTCGTCTCGATTTTATTTTTTTCTGCTCTAATCTTTATTATGTCCCTCCTTCTACTGACTTTGGGCCTCATTTGTTCTTCTTTTTCTAGTTTTGTTAATTGTGAGTTTAGACTGCTCATATGGGATTGTTCTTCTTTCCTGAGGTAGGCCTGTATTGCAATATACTTTCCTCTTAACATGGCCTTCGCTGCGTCTCACAGATTTTGCGGTGTTGAATTATTGTTGTCATTTGTCTCCATATATTGCTTGATCTCTGTTTTTATTTGGTCATTGATCCCTCTGTTATTTAGGAGCATGTTGTGAAGCCTCCATATGTTTGTGGGATTTTTCATTTTCTTTGCATAATTTATTTCTAGTTTCATACCTTTGTGGTCTGAGAAACTGATTGGTACAATTTCAATCTTTTTGAATTTATCGAGGCTCTTCTTGTGGTCTAGTATATGACCTATTCTTGAAAATGTTCCATGTGCACTTGAGAAGAATATGTGTTCTGCTGCTTTTGGGTGTAGAGTTCTGTAGATGTCTGCTAGGTCCGTCTGTTCCATTGTGTTGTTCAGTGCCTCGGTGTCTTTACTTATTTTCTGTCTGGTTGATCTGTCCTTCAGAGTGAGTGCAGTGTTGAAGTCTCCTAGAATGAATGCACTGCATTCTATTTCTCCTTTTAATTCTGTTAGTATTTGTTTCACATATGTAGGTGCTCCTGTGTTGGGCGCATACGTATTTATAATGGTTATATCTTCTTGTTGGATTGACCCTTTTATCATTATGTAATGTCCTTCTTTGTCTCTTGTGACTTTCTTTGTTTTGAAGTCTATTTTGTCTGATACAAGTACTGCAACTCCTGCTTTTTTCTCCCTATTAGTTGCATGAAATATCTTTTTCCATCCCTTCACTTTTAGTCTGTGTATGTCTTTGGGTTTAAAGTGAGTCTCTTGTAGGCAGCATATCGATGGGTCTTGTTTTTTTATCCATTCAGTGACTCTGTGTCTTTTGATTGGTGCATTCAGTCCATTTACATTTAGGGTGATTATTGATAGGTATGTACTTATTACCATTGCAGGCTTTAGATTTGTGGTTACCAAAGGTTCAAGGTTAACTTCCTTACTATCTAAGAGTCTAACTTAACTCAATATGTTATTACAAACACAATCTAAAGGTTCTTTTTTTTTCCTTCTTCCTTTTTCTTCCTTCTCCATTCTTTATATATTAGGTATCATATTCTGTACTCTTTGTCTATCCCTTGATTGACTTTGGAGATGGTTATTTTAATTTTTGCATTTGCTTAGTAATTAGCTGTTTTTCTTTCTTTACTGTGGTTTTATTACCTCTGGTGACAGCTATTAAACCTTAGGAATACTTCCATCTATAGCAGTCCCTCCAAAATACACTGTAGAGATGGTTTGTGGGAGGAAAATTCTCTCCGCTTTTGCTTATCTGGAAATTGTTTAGTCCCTCCTTCAAATTTAAAGGATAATCTTGCCAGATAAACTATTCTTGGTTCGAGGCTCATCGACTTCATTGCATTAAATACATCATGCCACTCCCTTCTGGCCTGTAAGGTTTCTGTTGAGAAATCTGATGATAGCCTCATGGGCTTTCCTTTGTATGTGATCTTATTTCTCTCTCTGGCTGCTTTTAATAGTCTATCCTTATCCTTGATCTTTGCCATTTTAATTACTATATGTCTTGGTGTTGTCTTCCTTGGGTCCCTTGTGTTGAGAGATCTGTGCACCTCCATGGCCTGAGAGACTATCTCCACCCCCAGATTGGGGAAGTTGTCAGCAATTACCTGCTGAAGGACACTTTCTATCCGTTTTTCTCTCTCTTCTTCTTCTGGTAACCCTATAATGTGAATATTGTTCCATTTGTATTGGTCACATAGTTCTCTCAATATTCTTTCATTCTTAGAGATCCTTTTTTCTCTCTGTGCCTCATTTTCTTTGTATTCCTCTTCTCTAGTTTCTATTTCATTTATCGTTTCCTCTGCCATATCCAATATGCTTTTTTTTAAATAATTTATTTTGGTATCATTAATCTACAATTACATGTGCAATATTATAGTTACTAAATTACCCCCTTCATCACGTCCCCCCCACCAACTCCATTACAGTCACTGTCCATCAGCGTAGTGAGATGCTATAGAATCACTACTTGTCTTCTCTGAGTTGTACAGCCCTCCCCATGCCCCCCCAATATTACGTCTGCTAATCGTAATGCCCCTTTTTCCCTCTTATCCCTCCCTTCCCACCCATCTTCCCCAGTCCCTTTCCCTTTGGTAACTATTAGTCCGTTCTTGGGTTCTGTGAGTCTGCTGCTGTTTTGTTCCTTCAGTTTTTTTCTTTGTTCTTATACTCCACATATGAGTGAAATCATTTGATACTTGTCTTTTCTGGCTTGGCTTATTTCACTGAGCATAATACCCTCTAGCTCCATCCGTGTTATTGCAAATGGTAGGATTTGTTTTCTTCTTATGGCTGAATAATATTCCATTGTATATATGTACCACATCTTCTTTATCCATTCATCTACAGATGGACACTTAGGTTGCTTCCATTTCTTGGCTATTGTAAATAGTGCTGCGCTAAACATAGGGGTGAATATGTCTTTTTCAAACTGGGCTGCTGCATTCTTAGGGTAAATTCCTAGGAGTGGAAATCCTGGGTCAAATGGTATTTCTATTTTGAGTTTTTTGAGGAACCTCCATACTGCTTTCCACAATGGTTGAACTAATTTGCATTCCCACTAGCAGTGTAGGAGGGTTCCCTTTTCTCCACATCCTCGCCAACATTTGTTGTAGTTTGTGTTTTGGATGTTGGCCATCCTCACTGGTGCGAGGTGATATCTTATTGTGGTTTTAATCTGCATTTCTCTGGTGATTAGCGATGTGGAGCATCTTTTCATGTGCCTGTTGGCCATCTGAATTTCTTCTTTGGAGAAGTGTCTATCCATGTCCTCTGCCCATTTCTTAATTGGATTATTTGCTTTTTGTTTGTTAAGGTGCGTGAGTTTTTATATATTTTGGATGTCAACCCCTTATCGGATATGTCATTTATGAATATATTCTCCCATACTGTAGGATGTCTTTTTGTTCTACTGATGGTGTCCTTTGCTCTACAGAAGCTTTTCAGCTTGATATACTCCCACTTGTTCATTTTTGCTTTTGTTTCCCTTGCCCAGGAAGATATGTTCATGAAGAAGTCACTCATGTTTATGTCCAAGAGATTTTACCTGTTTTTTTTCTAAGAGTTTTATGGTTTCATGACTTACATTCAGGTCTTTGATCCACCTTGAGTTTACCTTTGTGTATGGGGCTAGACAGTAGTCCAGTTTCATTCTCTTACATGTAGCTGTCATCTCCCATTGTATATCTAAGGCTCCTTTATCAAATATTAATTGACTATATATGTTTGGGTTAATGTTTGGATTTTCTATTCTGTTCCACTGGTCTGTGGGTCTGTTTTTGTGCCAGTACCAAATTGTCTTGATTACTGTGGCTTTGTAGTAGAGCTTGAAGTCAGGGAGCGTAATTCCCCCTGTTTGATTCCTCCTTCTCAGGATTGCTTTGGCTATTCGGGGTCTTTTCTGGTTCCATATGAATTTTAGAATTATTTGTTCCAGTTCATTGAAGAAGCTGTTGGTATTTTGATAGAGATTGCGTTGAATCTGTAGATTGCTTTAGGTAGTATAGCCATTCTGACAATATTTATCTACCTAGCCAAGAGCATGGGATGCATTTCCATTTCTTAGTGTCCTCTTTAATTTCTCTTAGGAGTGTCTTGTAGTTTTCAGAGTACAGGTCTTTCACTTCCTTTGTTAGGTTTATTCCTAGGTAATTTATTCTTTTTGATGTAATTGTGAATGGAATTGTTTTTCTGATTTCTCTTCCTTTTAGTTCATCATTAGTGTATAGGAAAGCAACAGATTTCTGTGTGTTAATTTTGTATCCTGCAACTTTGCTGAATTCAGATATTAGTTCTAGTAGTTTTGGAGTGGAGTCTTTAGGGTTTTTATGTACAGTATCATGTCATCTGCAAATAGTGACAATTTGACTTCTTCTTTACCAATCTGGACGCCTTGTATGTCTTTGTTTTGTCTGATTGCGGTGGCTAGGACCTCCAGTACTATGTTGAATAACAGTGGAGAGAGTGGGCATCCCTGTCTTGTTCCCAATGTTAGATGAAAAGCTTTCAGCTTCTCGCTGTTAAGTATGATGTTAGGTGTGGGTTTACCATATATGGACTTTATGATGTTGAGGTACTTGCTGTCTATACCCATTCTGTTGAGAGTTTTAATCATGAATGGATGCTGAATTTTGTCAAATGCTTTTTCAGCATCTATGGAGATGATCATGTGGTTTTTGTTCTTCTTTTTGTTGATGTGGTGGATGATGTTGATGGATTTTCGAATGTTGTACCACCCTTGCATCCCTGGGATGAATCCCACTTGATCATGGTGTATGATCCTCTTGATGTATTTCTGAATTTGGTTTACTAATATTTTGTTGAGTATTTTTACATCTATGTTCATCAGGGATATTGGTCTGTAATTCTCTTTTTTGGTGAGGTCTTTGCCCGGTTTTGGTATTAGAGTGATGCTGGCTTCATAGAAAGAGTTTGGAAGTATTCCCTCCTCTTCTATTTTTTGGAAAACTTTAAGGAGAATGGGTGTTATTTCTTCTCTATATGTCTGGCAGAATTCAGAGGTGAATCCATCAGGTCTGGGGGTTTTGTTCTTGGGTAGTTTTTTGATTACCGCTTCAATTTCTTTGCTGGTGATTGGTCTGTTTAGTTTTTCTGTTTCTTGCTTG
>JAQQAC010022981.1:1159661-1194713 GCA_029783875.1 Phataginus tricuspis
AGTATCTAACAATCTAACTTAACTTTCTTGTTAAGTTATTGTAAACACTGTCTGATGTTTCTTTATTTCTCTCCATTCTTATTCTTCGTCCTCCATTCTTTATATACTAGGTGTTTTATTCCTTGCCTTTAGTTAGTATTTGGATGGTCTGCCTTCTTTCCTATGATTTTATTTTCTCTGGTGACATCTTTTTAGCCTTAGGGGTGCTTCCCTCTAGAGCAGTCCCTTTAAGATAGCCTGTAGAGGTGGTTTGTGGGAGGCAAACTCTCTCAACTTTTGTTTGTCTGGAAATTGTTTAATCCCTCCATCATATTTAAATGATAATCATGCTGGATACAATAGTCTTGGTTCGAGGCCCTTCTGTTTCATTATGTTAAACATATCATGCCATTCTCTTCTGGCCTGTAAGGTTTCTGTTGAGAAGTCTGATGGGTTTTCCTTTGTAGGTGATCTTTTTTCTCTCTCTAGCTGCCTTTAATACTCTGTCTTTGTCTTTGATCTTTGCCATTTTAATTATTATGTGTCTTGGTGTTGTCTTCCTTGGGTCCCTTGTATTGGGAGATCTGTGGGCTTCCGTGGACTGTGAGGCTATTTCCTTCCCCAGCGTGGGAAAGTTTTCAGCAATTATTTCTTCAAAGATACTTTCTATCCCTTTTTCTCTCTCTTCTTCCTCTGGTACTCCTATAATGCGAATATTGTTCCGTTTGGATTGGTCACACAGTTCTCTTAATATTCTTTCATTCCTAGAGATCCTTTTATCTCTCTCTGCCTCAGCTTCTCTGTATTCCTGTTCTCTGATTTCTATTCCATTAACAGTCTCTTGCATCTCATCCAGTCTGCTGCTAAGCCCGTCGATGGCTTGTCTGATTTCTGCATTGTCTTTCCTCACTTCCCTCACTTCCTCCCTCAGCTCTTGCACATTTCTCTGTAGATCCGTCAGCATGGTTATGACTTTTATTCTGAATTCTTTTTCAGGAAGACTATGCATTTCCATCCCTTCAGGCTCCCTCTCTGGGGTTGTCTGGTTGATCTTAGTCTGGACCATATTCCTCTGTCTTTTCATGGCTATAGATGTGGTCGCTGGTAGTTGCCACGTATGTCAACTGGGCTCTTTAAGACTTTAAAAAGAAAAAAAAAGAGAAAAAGGAAGAAAAGAAAAGAAAAAAGAAAGAGAAGAAAAGAGAAAAAACAAAAAACAAAAAAACAAACAAAAAAAACGCCCACCGGGAGTAGATTCTGTGGGGATGCTGTAGGTGGCGCTGTTGCTCCACTATTCCAGAGCCGTGGCTGCGCTGCTCCGCAGGGCCCTTTATAGCTCTGGCCGGGGTGGGAACGAATGAGAGGCTGTTGATCTCTCTGGGAGGTCTAAGTACAGCCACCCTTTCCCAGTTGCCAGCTAAGGGGTCCGAAACTCCCCAGGACTTTCAGCCTGCTGGGCTGAGTGTGCCTGGGCGATCTGGCTCCTCCGCTGGGCTCCTGTCTCTTTAAGACCGCTGAATAAAGTGCGCGTTTTTTTTTTTTCCTTCCCGGGAGCCGGCTGCAAGCACCCTGGCGCTTCCCCGCTCAGATCCTGCACCCTCTGTCTCTCCAATCTCCACTACACCACATGATGTGTGTCAGCGCTCCCCGCACAGATCATCGGGCCTGGTTATTTCGCGGGCCTGTACTTCCATGCCCTCCTGGCTCTGAATTCTGTCCTCCTGCCAGTGCGCTGGAGTTGGAGGAGTGCTCAGGTTCCGCCGGGTTGCGGCCCCGTATCTTACCCGCCTCGCGGGGTGCAGAGTCCTCTCAGGTGTAGGCACATGCTGTGCACTGTCCTGTGTATTCTGGTCTCTCTTTTAGGAATAGTTGTATTTGCTGTATTTTCATAGATATATATAGTTTTGGAAGGAGATTTCTGCCGCCCTGCTCACGCTGCTATCTTCCCAGTAGTCTGCCAATCTGCTTTTTATACCATCCATTGTGCTCTTCAACATTGGATCTCCGACCGGAGTTCATTCCTGAGTTCCTGAATATCTTTCTGTACCTCCATGAGCATATTAATGATTTTTATTTTGAACTCCTTTTCAGGAAGAGTCGTGAGGTTGATGTCATTTAAATCTTTCTCTGGAGTTGTATTAATAATTTTACTCTGAACCAGGTTCCTTTGGTGTTTCATATTTGTATATGGCACCCTCTAGTGCCCAGAACTCCATTCCCTTGAGCTGCTCAGCCCCTGAAGCAATGTTGGGGGTCGCAGGGGAGTGGTATTGGTGCCTGGGGGAGGAAAGAGCTGTTTCCTGCTTCCTGGCTGCTATGCCTGTCTCCACTGCCTGAACCAGTGGGCCGAGCACACAGGTATAAGCCTCTGTGCTTTGCGTTTGTAGTTGCTGTAGACAGATTTTCCCTCTGTCTGACCTATTGCCATGGTAGGATTTGCCAGTTTGCAAGCCAGGTGAGGCTGGCTGGGAGAAAGGCGCAGTAGGCTGTGCATCACGGAGAGTGTCCTTGGAGCTGTGTAGCGAGCTAGGGAGCTGGAGCACCTGAAGACCATCTAAGGAGGAAGATTTCTTTTTCCTCCTGAAATATGAGTCTATATGGCAAAGCTTCCAACCTGCTGGGCAGAGTGCACCTGGACAATTTTGTCTACCTGTCCTCTCTCCTGAGCAGTAAGCTCTGTGAAATCCTTGCCCCTTTAGCAGCCCTCTTGCTGTTAGGAAGCCTCTCAGACTGCCCACCTTTCTTTTGTCCCAGAGCAGCTGGATATGGATCCCTGCTTTCCACAAGCGGCTTGAATCTCAGTCTCTCCAGGAATTCTGCCTGTCTTAGTTTTCTAACCCCCTAATCATGAGAGTGCCATGAAAACACTATGAAATGTAGGTTTGTGCCCCCAGATGAGATCTCCTGAGTTAGGTGTTCAGCAGTCCCGGGCCTCCACTCCCTCCCCACTCCGTTTCTCTTCCTCCTGCTGGTGAGCTGGGGTGGGGGAAGGGCTTGGGTCCTGCCGGGCCACGGCTTTGGTACGTTAGTTACCCTGTTCTGTGAGGTCTACTCTTTTCTCCAGGTGTTTGCAGTCTGGTGCAGTCCTCTTCCCTGTTGCTCTTTCAGGAGTAGTTGTATTGATTATATTTTTGCATTATATGTGGTTTTAGGAGGAAGCCCGTGTCTCACCTCTCACACCACCTTCTTTAATCTCTCTGCTTGCAATTGTTTTTGTCTTTGACCTCGATTCTTAAACATGTTACTCGTTTCCTTCTGGCGCTAAACTGTTACCATCAAATATCTGATGATAATCTTATTTCATTTCCCTTACACATCACGCACTCTTTTGCCTGAATCTCCTTCCCCTACTGTTGCCCCAGGGTTTCGGTTTCGTTGCCCCAGGTCGGTATATGGTGTGCTCTTTCGGTAAGTGGTTCCTTTCTTTCTTTTTCTTTAACTTTAGTAAAGTTTTCAGAAATTACATTTTTTAGTGTTTGCTGTGTTTTATTTTCTTCATATGTTGGATTGTCTTTGCTTATTTTCAATATTTTTTATCTTTTCTCAAATCCTTTCTTTTTTTATGTTTACATTTTCCCTATTTTTTCACTTCTGTTACTCTTGAAGCATTATTTATTGTTTAGCTGCTCTTGTGTTTCTTACAGTTTACTTATTTCTAAAATATTTTTAATTTTATTTCTATTTGTGTGTGTGTCCTGGTATATTATTTATACATTTCTCTAATTCTGATTTATGTCTTGTACCATTTCGTTGATGTCTTTTAGTTCCCTTTGAAATAGCCCCTCACCATTTTCCTGTTTCAGCGCACACATCTGTGGTGTGCTCTCACCATCTGTAGGGCAGTTCTTCTGCCTCTTATTCTTCTTGCAGTAACTGGAAGAGGCTTGACCTTGATATTTTCCTGTGGGCCATTTTGATTAGTTGTCCTGAACTTCTGAAGAACCTGAATCAGGTGCTGTGTCCTGTGACTCCTTGCAGACCCCATGCAGTGCGCTCTGCAGCCATGTCCCCAGTGTCCTCCGGGAGGCGAGAAGAAAGGGCCGGGAAGGAAGAGCCCTGGTGCTGCAGCACAGGGGGCCGGGCTTCCCTTCACCTGCTCTCCCAGCCTCGGGCGCCTCTGCCTGGAGAGCCTGCCCCACCCCCAAGACCCCCTCCTGCTTCCGGCCTGTCCACTGGGTCAGAATCACCCAGACCTCTCCTAGGGCCTGTGGCTGTTCATCCACTTGGTGGTGAATAGCTGCACTGTGGCTCCTTGTGTCCAGCTGTCCTGGGGGCAAGGCAGGCAGGACCCAGCCCTGGCTCCCTCTGTACCTGGGCCAGGCTTCCTAGGGCCTGATTCTGAGATGCATTAAAGCATCCCAAAGCCCTCGGGTTTGGAGCCCAGACCCTCTCCTCTGAGCCCCTGCCTTCAGCTTGCCGGCAGGAGCCCACACTTAGGAATGGATTTATAAGTAGGCACCACCTGTGTGCTGGAGTGGGCATGCCCCCGTGTAAGTAAACAGCCTCTTCTTTAAACCCAAGAACCTCTCACAGAACCATCTCTAGTGATTCAGCTCAAAGAAGACATGCATCTCTTGACCTACATTTCCAAAGAACAGGGTTTGTCTGAGAAAAGACCCTTCAGGCCTGTGGTTCTCAGCCTCAGCTGCACACCGGCATCCTGGGGTGTCCGGGTCCCACGCCCAAAATGATGACCCGTTGGCATGGGGTGGAGGGGCAGCCCGGGCCTTGGGACCTGAACCCCTCTCCCCCAGGTGAGGCCAAGGAGAGTCACTGTGCGTCCAGCCCTGTGGCCCAGCAAGGGGTTTGGGGAAAGATGGAGGCTACAGACCCCTGGGGTGGGGGGGTACGGGGCCATCCCACTGGTTCTGATCTCTCAAGCAGCCCTCACCCTTTGATCCTCGTACAGTGCCTGCCCCCAACATGCACATACACGTGTACACACATGTACACATCCATCATGCATGTATTTGCATGCACACATAGACATACACCCATTCATGCTTGCACTATGGGTTTGGAACCTGGTGTTACTTGCTATCACGGGTTCTGGAATATGTGAATGGGGCCATTAAAGCAAAGTTGTTTCTGGAACATCCAATAAACCTCTACCATTTTCTGCAGTGATGGACACTCAAGCCAGCCACTGCCCCCAGAGGAGGGACCATGCCCAGCTCGTGGCCAGCATGGACCCAGCACAAAGCAGGCACACAGAGTGGCCATAGTCCACAGTCCTGACTGGACACCCCTGAGATTGAGAGGGTGTGAGGAATCCGTATGCTGGAACAGTAGACAGGTGCTGGGCCAGCAAGCCAGGAGACCCCTTGGAGCAGAAATGGAGAGGTGGTTGTTTTGTCAGCATTTTCATCGTTCGTGAAGAGTGGGTATTGGAATCAAGTGTGTTTTAGAAGCTGAGACTGTGTTTGGACTGACTTAAATTGCAGGGAAGAGGCATCTCGTTAGTAAGCAGCCTGGGGCCCAGCTGCTGTGCCGGGCAGGCCCACCTTGCACCAGGACATGCACCACGCCAGGGGCTTCGGCACATTCCGCTGCTAACTGGTCATGGACGGACAAAGCTGCATTCATTTATGATGCTGAAACACGTTTACAGCTCTCGGATACCAGCTAACACATTTGCTGAGCCCTGAGGACAGCTCAAAGGTTTGCAGATTTTTAAATTAAATGGATACCATGCCCTGGAACCCTACCTGCTGTTCATGAGCAATCCTCAGGCATGCCACTTTCCACTAGAAAGATCCTTTCCTCTACAGACTCACTTCCAGCAAGACTGTCTTCTGAGCCTCCAGCACTGCCTGCTCTTGGGCCTGGGGTCATCCTGAGATGAGCTGTGCGGCAGCAGCTCCCGTGTGGGACAGGGCAACACACTGCCGCAGCCACCTGTCCTCCCTCGGGTCCAGGGCTACAGGAGACACAAGGTCACGGACAGCACCAGTCTTCCTGCCCGACACAGAAGGAAGCCCAGCTCCGACCGAGCTGAGCGTGCACCCCCACTTTATTCTACAGAAGCCTTGTGGCTCTGGTTCTGCAGTGGCCTCTCTCCTGCCTCCCTCTGTTCAGAAGTTTCTCCACCAGAGATGGTCCCATTTTGGTCGTCCAGCCCCAGACTGGCAGCAGGAGACTGTTGGTTGTCAAATCATTTCATTTCCTGCCGTCAAGTCCCAGGTCACTCCAGGACCCCTCGGCGGCGGGTCAGCCTTTTCCTGAAGCAGCCGTGGGTGCCAGCTCGCGGCTGTGGTGTTTACTGGTGTCTTTCGTACTTTACCCTGGAAACTACAGTTTGCAAGACAAGGTGTCGGTCTAGAGTCTGACGTGCCAGGAATTGCTACCACAGGGGGGAGCCGGAGCGCCTTCACCAGGACAGGTGAGGCCCCGGTCCTGCTCCCGCTCGGAGGGCCGGCCTGCCCCGCCATGTCCGCTGGCACTCTGGGGGCCGTTCGCCCACGTTCACCATGAGGGCTGGAACCAGGCCCCTCCATTGCCAGAAAGCGGAGAGAAGGCCCCAATTCTGCAGGGTGTCCTGCAGTGTGGTGACGACAGGAACCAAGACATGCGGAGGGGGTGTTGTCAGCATTGGTGACGACCGGGTCGGTGCCTGGAGTCCCCCGCTTGGCCTGGACTGACCGTGTGTTTCACAGCCCAGTGAGGCGCTGTGTTTCTGTGCTGGAGGCCTGGCCGCTGGGCAAGCAGACAGGCCCGCTGGAGAGCCAACATGCCTCCTGGCTGCCCACCCAGCTGGAGCCGGGCTCCACAGCTGACCAGTCACATCTCTTGTTTGCTAAGCAGGTGGGTAGGTGGGAAAGTGTGGGTGAGAACCGGGGGCTGGTCACATCCCACACCTACTGGGGCAGCTGTGGCAACGGAAACCACGCATCAGGGACCATCGGGCCCCCAGCAGAGCCGACCCGCGGCAGAGCCCCCGTCCTCACGGCCACCCCCTGGGACCAGCACTAGGACGCTCTGGCTCCTGAGGGTGCTGAGGTCGGGGCCCAGGCTGCTCGGTGGGTGTGGGTGAAGCCACGCGGAAGGCAGCAGGAGCAGCGGGCCTGCGAGTCAGGTCACTTGCATGTGACCCTAATGACGCCTGGTGGGTGGTGGGCCTGCCCACTCGCCATGTTATTATCTGTGTGTGTGCGGGAATGTTTTAGCAACCGCGGGCTGGGAAGGTGCGGGTCTGGCATTGAAAAGGCCCCAGTGGGAGCCCAGAGGTGGTGGAGGACAGATTCTCGCATGGGGGAGGCTCCGAGAATGTCCTTTGCTGTTCCGGCCCACCAGCACCCTCTGCCCCCCTGCAAGTTGAGAGTCATGAGGAAGCACCACCTTCTATGTCCCCAATGGCTCTTTCATGGGGGAAGCCAGAGCCCTGGGACTGATCCTCCCTGTCGGGTCCCTCGGGCACTGTTCCATCCACCCACCTAGCAGCCAGGAGCTGGGGAAGACGGGTGGGAGGACGGCAGTGTGGGACGGGGGGCAGCAGGTCTCAGCCACGATGCCCCAGAGCTCCCGGGGGCAGCAGGAGTGGGGCTGGGGGGCCCTGATTCCACAGGTCAGAGGCGAAGCCGAGGGCCCGTACTTTTAGCAAGTCACAGGGCATGGACGCAGAGCAAGGTCTGGACACTGCAGTCCAGGGGCTTATCTAGAAAGAACAGTGGCAGAGACGAAAAGATCTGAGTGCTCTTCCAAGTGTGGGGGGTGGTGTGTGTGGGAAGGACCACGGTGTGGGCCGTGCTCAGCGGGCTGGCCGTCCTGTCGGATGTGCGCACGCACACTCTGACCCGCGAGCCCACCTGCGAGGGTAGATCCACGAGGGTCCCTGCACGTGTGGTCCGAGAGTCACTGAAGGGCGCCGGGTGGGCCCAGACCTGGAGCAGCCGGGATGACTGGGCGGGGGGCACTGTGTGGGCTGGTGCTCCACAGGGAACCGTGCCAGGAGCCCCTGTGAGCGCAGGGAGCCCAGGCATCTGTGTCCCGCAGCTTCAGAGAGGCAACTGCGGTGGCTGGGACAGGCGCCTCTGGGAAGAGGCTCGGGGCGTGGACTCCAAGAAAGGGGCCCATCCACCCGGGCCTTTTCTTTCCTCTTGATGAATTTTGCACCAAAATGTCCTATCATCTTTCCAGAAGCTGGGTGAGTGCCGTATGAATGACAGGCCGGCTGCAAGGCCCGTCACCGCCCCAGGTTCCAGGCTCCAGCAGCCAGACTGGGCCCACGGGCGCCCCGTGGGGGACGCCACAGGCTGCAGATGACAACCTGGAGCTGCAGGTGGAAGAGCCGGCTAGTGACTCCCCGTGTGGTGCTGCTTTTGCGTTGAAAAGGAAAACAGATGTTTTCGCTCAACAAAATGACAGGCTTCATTATCACAGGGTCCCTAACCAGGCTGCAGACAGGCAGAGGCCAGCCTGTTCGAGAAGTCAGCAGCTCCAGGAAGGTCATCAAGACAAGATGCTTCGAGCCCCTGCATGCCTCGAGGGCACCCCTGATGCTGGAGGGACCATCTCTGCCTCTGGGGACAGCTCTCCATCCACACCTTCCCCTTGGGCTACCTCCAGCCAGGCAGCCATCCGCCTCTTGGTGCCATCCTTGCTGACTGCGACCTCCTGGCCCAGAGCACATGCTGACATAGATGCCCCTGACTCTTGGGTCCAAACTGGGCTCCGGCGGCTCTGACAGTCCTGCATGCCCAGTGGGACTGCCCTCTAGTACCCGCACCCCAGGCCTGGTCCCAGGGCCCCCCTGCAGCCCCAAAGTCAGCAAGCCCTGCTCCTGCTCCTGTGCACAGAGCAGGGGCCTAGGGCGAGGGCCAGACGCTAAGCATGCACTCTCTGTGGCCCAAGGGCCCCTGGCACAACTGGGCAGACAGTACAGAAACGAACAATGTGTCCTAACACAGCTGCACTTGTGGACATTGAATCTGAGTCTCATACAATTATGTGTCACAAGTATGACTGTTCTCGGGTTAACCAGGTCGGGTAACTTGGAGGGTTAGCAACTGGCCCCAAATATTCCCCTCTGACCAGCCTCCCAGGAGAGTCCTGCTCCGAGCAGGGAGGGGTATTATCACAGCGTGGGGAACCCAGGACTTGTCGGCCCCCCAGGAGCGAATCCTGCCCAGGCACGTGTCCCAGAGGCTCCTGGGTGAGGTGATGGGGGAGGACGGAGAGTACAGTGAGCCGGGAGTGGGCCGGGCCAGCTGGCCCTGGCCCTGGGGGGCGCGTCCTGTGGCCAGCACCCCCTCTACCCAGAGGCCCTGCACCCATCAGCACAAGCCCAGCTTCCCCACAGGCTGCCAGACCCCCAGGTGCCAGATGCAGGGGTGCCGTTTCTGGTCTAGTCCCTGGCTCCACCATCCCCATGCGCCTGCCCAGATTCGGTTTCATATAACCAACAGGGCTGGCTGCAAGGCCTGCCGCCTTCCCCAGGCCTGGCTGTTCGCTTCTTCCTGCAGAGGACCGTGCTGGGCCCACAGTGTTCCATCTGCTGCGCCCCTAGGGTGCTCCCTGTGACACACCACTGAACGAGTTCCCAGGGCCCAGGTGCTAAGAAGCAGGGCTGTTCCCACGCAGCCTGGACTTGGGGCCACACGCCGTCCTGTTGGGGGGCACCCTGCCACCCCTCCCAGAGCTATCTGTCCTCCCCGCTGCCTGAGAGCCCCCAGGCCCAGCTGGGTGGGCACTTCTGCAGAGACCTGGCCACATCCCGCTTGTGCAACCCCGGGGCCCAGGGAGGTGGGAGTGAGGCAGGGGTGTAGGGGGGCCCACCTTGCTTTTTTCCTGCTGCAGCTCGATCTGGATGTCGGTGAGCTTGGCCCGCAGCTCCTCATTGGCGGCCTGCAGCGCAGCAAGGACCTCTGCCTTGTCCCCTTTGCCTCGGCCACCTGTGCCCTTCTTGGCCATGGTGGGGCGCCCCTCAGGCCACTGTCTGGGCTGGGCTGTCCACGCCAAGCTCGGCAGATGTCACCTCCCTGCAGCTCTGCTACATCGTCTCACCTGTGAAGGAAGCACAGCCGGGTGAGCAGGCTGCACCCCGCCAGCAGTGGGAGTGGGGCTGGGTGGGTGGGGGCTAGTCTCTCCCCGCCCTAAGGGCAGCTGCACCGTGTCACCGGCCCCCAGCTGCAGAGCCAGGCCCTCCGTACACGTCCCCACACCCAGCACACGACAAGCGCTCAATACATGGTTATTCTTGGCCTCTCCGGAATTAGAGAGCTGGGGCCCCCACGTTAAGGCCCGAATCTCACACGCAGCTTTCATACACACACAGGTCATGGTGTGACGGTCTGACGGCAACGGCGGGTGTAAACCAGGAACTTCTCAGGCAGTGGAGTGGAGGTCAGGCCTGGGGCCCTCCAGGGACCCATGAGCTCCACCCAGAGGACAGGCACCCAGTGTGACTGAGCGGCCTGCAGTGCGCGCACACAGGCCGCCCTGGGCCGCTCTTTGTCTCCCAGTTCTGTGTGCCGGCCTCCTGCAGCCTCCCTCCGCTGGGGACTGTGTTCCATTCCTGTGTGTCCCAGCTCCTGGCACCCCATGCAGCCAGTGGGAGAACCCCCAGCTGTGCAGGCCCAGTGGGGCCTGGGTTAGAAAGCAGGAGGCGGGTCCCACGGTGCTACCTGGGGAACCCTGTGCCTCAGCTTCCCCTCCTGCACCAAAGGGATTCCAGAACACCCTGTTCCCCACGGCCTCCATCCCATACTCTCAAGCCCAGGAGCCTCGTCCACAGATGTGACCCTGGCCACAGAGGCACCCCGTGCCCCCAGGTAGCTGCCCCGGCTGACAGGCCTGAGAAGGTGCCTCTCCAACCTGGACATCAGGTCAAAGCTCAGCTTTCAAAGTGTGCAGAGGGGCTGGAGGGGTTGGACCTCAGGCTGGGCATCATCACTTTCAGGGGAAACGCTTGGGCTGAGTCCTCAGGGCCTTTCTCCTCCTTCCTCCTGATACTGAGTGGGGAGGAAGCTGCAGAATGGCTGGGGGGACAGCGGGGGTGCATCAGGAGGCCGCCACGTGGTCGGGCTGGGGTGGAGAGCGAGCAGAGGGGTCTGGGAGGGCGGCTGCCTTTCCAGGATGAGGAACAGTAAAAACAGGAGAGAAGACCCCACAAAATGGTTTGCGACACACCAGCAACGGACCACCCTTGGCGGCGGCAGCTACTAAGATGCTCTGAATGGCTCGGCCCTGATTACGGGAGGCAGGCCACGGGAGCTCGACGCCAGGTGGCCGACCCACCTCACCTCCCTGCTCTCGGTCCTGTGAACATCCAGGGAGGTGAAGGACGCACCTGGGGCTCGGGTCTTGTTTGGTCCAGCCTGCAATGACGCTGTCCTGCTTTCTTTCCCGTGTTCCCGGGCAGCCTGCTGGAGACCGCGGGCCCTGCCCTCCACGCTCTGGGGCCTCTGGCTGCTGCTCCCAGGGGCAGAGCCACAGGCTCTGGTTCATGCAGCGCCCACCAAGCCCCGTCCATGTGCCCTCTCAGAGTCTCCCCTCGGCTTGTGGTGAGGGTGCCGGGCATTTGGGAAAAGGGAAATAAAATGTGGCTGACGGGAGGGCTGTCTACCCACTGCTGCTCTAGGAAATGGATGCAACAGCTTTTGGAGAAGAATTGTTTTCAAGGGTCCTGGATGCTAACATACGCTAAACCCGCCTCCCAGCTAGTTTGTGGCATCTGATGGTTACTTTTTGGACAGGTTCTTTGATGTTCAGTGGTAGGTTTCCATTGAGGCAGGGACCAGGAAGCAGGCTGCTCTGAGACTCATTTAAGCGCCTTTACATTGTGCTGTTGACGGAAGCGGTCTGCATGGCCACAAAGGCAGCTTCAGTATTTGCTGCACTGAGCCAGACCCCATCTCGGATCTAAGCGCCACGAGCCTACTCGGCAGCCCCGGGTGCACGGGAGGAGGGGCAGGATTGCGCCCAAGTCCTTTTCCAGCAAACCTGGTGCCGACTGAGATGGGTCTGCCCCTCACAGGCGTCTGTGGGTGTCGTTCAGTGAACAGGTCCAGAGCACGGTCTGCCCACCTTTGCTTCAGGGTCTCTGATGAGGTAATAAACATGAGCAGAAGAGCTTCCTTCCAACCTCCCTGTGGGAGCTGTTTTACATTCAGAGGGTTTGGAGGGCATGACCCATGGGTCTCAGTCACTGGTAAACCTATGTCACTGAGGAAGCCGATGACGACAGGGCCACTTCAAGGATGGTGGGCTTCAGGGAGCAGCGCATGGGCTCTGGACCCTGTGGGGCCTGCAGGGGGTTAGGCGGCTTGGGAGAGGGCTGGCTGGCTCTCGTCATCAGTCGTGGGAACAGCCCTGGCCTGCCTCAGAGACAAGCATGCTGGGGCTGTCCCCAGAGGCTGGGTCTGCCATTCGACCCTGGGTCACAATGTGACGCTTTGTGGGGACAGCTGGGGACAGGAGCAGCCACGAGGGCACAGAGCCCCCAGCCTGCCGGGCAGGACCCCAGAGAGCTGGCGCGGGGCTCACGTTCATGCACCTGCCCGTTTGTGCGCCCTGAGCGACACACACATTTTCTCCTGTTCTGATTTTGGAGCAGGAAATGGAGTCCGCAGCTCTGAGCGACCAAAGCAGTAGCCCCTGCCCTCGCCCTGCACGAGCCAGCCCCCCTGGAGCTGGGGCAGCTGCACCTCCGCTGACCCCCAGGAGGGCAGGCTGCTCAGCAGGCAGCTTTTGGGGTCAGTGGCAGGCCTGGGGAGGCCACACACAGCCCCCATCAAAATAGGACTTTTCTGGCAGAGTTTCAGCCCAGTAACCCTGAGTCATTGTTCCTTGTCCACTGCACTGAATCCAGCACATTCCCCTTTTTATTGAAAGGGGGGTCCTGCGACTGGAGGCTGGAGCCCTGGCTCGCCTGTGATGCGTGAAAACCAGACCTCCTTGAGGCGGCACGACGTACTTTTCCATAAGCATTTGTGACCATCGTCACTTTATAGGCACCTGTGTGAAGCAGTCCGGTGATCCCGCACCTGCCCTGGGAGCCCCTGGGGGAGCACAGAACCACCCCCAGGCGCTGACCTCCAAACTGCTCCACAGGGACCTCGGTGCCCTGTATCCCCCCGTGCCCGCTGCTGCCCCTCCTTGCCCCTGGCAACCACGGATCCGGCCGTCCTATAGTGTCATCATTCCCAGGAGGTCACGGGAACAGGACCCTGCAGGCTGTGAGCTCTGGACACAGGTCTCTCACGCTTACTCTGCAGCACAGACACACCGCAGCTGTTTAATGGCCATCCCATAAAAGACATCTGGGTGGCTTCTAGTTTTTGGCTATTAGGAATAACACAGCTATAAACACTCACGGACTGGTTGTTGTGTGAACATAAGTTTTTGCTTCTCTGATATAAATGCCTAGAAGTGAAAAATCTGGGTCAAACTGTAGTTGAGTGTTTGTTATTTAAGAAACTGTCAGACTGCTTTCAGGAAGGCTGCGCTAACGCTTGAGGGGTCGCTTCTCTGCGTCAGTGCCAGCGTTTGGTGCTGTCGCTATTCTTTGTTTTAGCCGCTTTGATAGGCAATACCTGGTGGTGTCCGAGGCACCTCCCCACTGCTAGTGACACAGCTCCCCCACTGCTTGCCTGCCTGGTGTGCATCCTCTCCCCATGGCTGAAGAGTGCAGGCTTTGCTTAGGGCTGTTTCTGTCGCACCCGTTGGGGTTTCTGAGCTGCCAGCTTCTTTAGCTCCATCTCTGGGATGTATGCGCTCAAAACAAAGCCCGGGTCACCCGCCGTGGTGTCCTCTGGGGTCTCGGAGTCCCCTGCCGGCCTGCTTTCCTTGCCCCACTTTTGGGGCCTTCCTGTGTTTGTTTCGGATCTGACATCCAGTTTTATTATACGAATGGGAATTTTAGGGGAAACTGTGTCTATCCCATCCTCCTGGAGGCAGAAGTCTTGCCACAACTTACTGACCAAAGAAAATTCTTACACTTGTTTTTGCCATTATTTCATTTAAATCACAAGTGCAATTTAAAATCTGCCAGCTCACTTCCCAGGATAGAAGGCAGATTTATGTTAAATGGTTAGTAGCCATCCCGTTTGAGGACAGGGCCACCACCTCCAGGACTTGCCTGAATGGCCATCTTGGGGGAAGACACGTTCTGTATAAACCACTGTGTGGTTTCGAGTTTGCCCGATTTAGTTCAGGAAGGAAGACTTAGGTCACATCAATACTGAGAAGCCCCTTTTGAGATATAAAAATTGGCAGCAGCTATGACTTTATAAAGCACTCTAAGTGTTTCCAGGTGGTAGCATTTTGACACCAACAGAACTAAAATTCTGGACAAAAGGATTCCAGGTTTATACACAGCTTTGCTTCTACTGAGCCAGTAACCTGACCCATCGTGGTTTAAAACTGAAGACATGTAGCAACCAGATTTCCAGCACAGGAAAGGATCTCAGGGACTCCAGCCAAACCCCCAGTTCTTCAGATGAGGAAACCAGAGTCCAGACGGAGTACGGCCCCCTGCTTCCTGCGGGAGCCTGGCCCAGCCTGGTCTCCCTCCTGCAGGTGACCCACGGCTGCTAGATTATCCCAGCTGGTAAAAGCTGAGCTTGCAAGTCTCAGGATCAGGGACAGGGCTCGGAAGGGCACTGCTTGGGGTGCCATCAGCCTAGACCCCAGCAGCGCCGTCTCTGTCTAAGCTTTAACAAAAGCCTCAAAACCATCAAACTCTTTGCAAATGACTCAGCCATGCCCCAGAACAAAGCTCAGTGGTGTTGAAAGGAATGTGAAAAAATTAGCCCCAACAATGTAAAATTCATAGTCTCTGGTGTCCAGTCAAAAATCACCAGGCTGTCAATTGTTTCTTGATAAAAGTAGGAAAAAAAATTACCAGGTATGCAAAGTAGGGAAACAGGGCTCATAATGAGGAGGAAAAAAAACAATCAATGGGAACCAAGCATGATGTAGAACCAGAACCACAGAGGAGGGCGTTCAAACAGCTGGTATCAATAAGATCGACGTGGTCAGGGAGGCGGAGGAAGCAGCATGTTAGGAGAGCCTTTCAGAAGATCTAAATCAATGGTTTGGAGGTTAAAATACATCTGAGGTAAGGAACACGGGGTGGTACCGACATCAGAATCACACACTGCAAGAGAAAACCTTAGTGAACCTGACACAGAGCGCCAGAATTATCTAAAATAAAACAGGTATTTGAAACCCACTGTCATCTATTTTAAAAATATGCCAGCAACCTCTTCTTCAGTAGAAGTTTTACATTATTCCTTCGTTTTGAAATTCTACCAACCCACAGTATGAGGTGATACGTGTCCCCTGATGCGGTATTACTGTTTTTCTTGAAGCCCCTTAATCAGTCATCTTGTCACATCTTTACACACATTAAAATGTACATAAATGGAAATTTAACTGTGGCACTGTGACTTCAGCTCTGAGGTTATAAAAATGTCTCTAGGTTGAGTTATCATTGCAATTATGGTTATAGAACTGGTTCAAATAAACTCTGATAAATCATTAAATGTAAGAAGTAAAATTGTGTTAGAAACACATCTCTGGATAAGCTGGCCTGGGGGGCTGCTGGTTAAGAAACGGCTTCGCCTTCTCCTGTGTTCATGCCCAGCGGCCTCTACCGGGCATGAAGCACCAGGGGGCATCGTGGTGGGAGCAGGCGGGAAGGGGCGCCTCAGCCAGGTCAGCTTTCGGACAACATTTCTGGGGGCTGGCGGTCACCCCTCACCCTGGGAGGGCCTGATCAGTGCCAGCCCTGGGCACACGCCTTACTGTCTGAGGACCCCCACAGGGCCTAAGTGACTGGCCTTCAGGGTGAGTTTCATATATCATGGCCCAGAATACAGGCACCGAGGGCAGAAGGACAACCCACTTGCTGTCTGCCCTGGTTTTGGGGCAGGTGGCTGCCCTGGGGCTGGGCAGTGGGGCCCAGCACAGAGGCGTGTCCCCAGCTGCTGGGTTTTCATGCCACCCTGGGGGGTGACCCAGGGCAACCCCAGAAAGGGTGCCCAGAGTTTCCAGAAGCCCCGGCCGGCTACCTGCAAGGGGAAGCCAGGTCCCTGAAGAGGAGTCAGGGCTGCAAGGAGCAAAAGGAGGGTCCTGGGTGAGCTCTTCTGAGCCCCTCCTGGAGCGGGGAGTCCACCTAACTGGCAGAACTGGCCTCCGTGATGGGGGGGGCCTCGTCTGCAAGTAATGGCCACTCCTGGAGGACCTGGCGGGCCCGAGGGCTGACCTGCAACACACAGACACCCATTTGCTCCACCTCGTCAGAATCTGGGGGCATGGCCCCTGAGCCAGGCTTACCCCTGAAACCCAGGCCAGGGGATGGCACCTCAGCCTAGATGGCATCTGGTTCCTGTCACACTGGCTTATTGCAATCATTGCCTCCATATAGAAAGATTTTAAATAAAATGCTTCACAAAAATTTCACCTTTGTATTCATTCACAGCTTCTGTGGCTCTAAATCCTGATGCAGGGCTCAAAGCATGACATTTGGGATGTGCTTCTGCACGTGTGTTAGTGCCCAAGCCCCCCCCCACCCCGAGGAGGGGCTGTGGTCTGGGGTCGTCACTTAGCTCAGGACCCCTCAGGATGCCTTTGCTGAGAATGGGACTCAGCCACTGAGCCTGCAGCCCAAGCTGAGGCCAATGACCCCACGGCCCAAGCAGGGCAGACCGAACTCAGAGGAAGAGCCGCAGGGACTGGGGAGGCTCAGGCTGTTTCTCCTCACATTCCTGGTGGAGATGAGTAAAACACAGTCACTCTAAATAAGTAACCGATAGATGACAGATGGCTAGGTAGACAGGTGACAGAGGGACAGACAGACAAATGATCGGCAGAGAGGCAGACAGACAGGCGGACAAAGGAAGCCTTCCTGTCCTCCTGAATCACAGCGATCCTTCCAGCATCTCCTGCAAGTCGAACTGAGGTCTGGCTGGGGGTGGGGGTGCCCGTTTCAGGGATTTTTTTCTTGCCACTGAGCAGTTACAGCAGCTGCATCGTGGGTACATGACGCTGAGGAGAGAGTCTGCCTGTCTGTCCTCGTCCCTGCGCTGGTGCCCTGCATGCCCGGAGAGGCTGCCCTGCCCGCTGGGGCCCCTCGGAAGCTTGCAGTGGGTTCACCAAAACCAGGAACAGAAGCGGGCGGCTTGCTGATTCCAGCAGCCGGTCCTAAACAGGGTGTGGAAATGCAAGGCCAAAAGCCAGCAAGGCCGCCTAAAGGCGGAGGCGGGACTGGGGGACCTGCGTGGACAGCTGCCAGGCCCTGTGAGGCTCTCAGATGAAGACGGGGAATGAGACAAGGCCGACCACAGTCTGCACACCACGCTAGATGCTCAGAGGCAGCATGTCCTCACCTGATTTGTGATAAATGCATGAGGGAGACGCTTTCCCACTAACTGTGCTGAGTTACCCGGACGTCCACAGGAGAAATACCTTGCCTCCCACCTCACAGCACAGACAGAAAACCATTTTCCAGTGGTTGCATTTATAACTGTGAAATACTATCCTCTAAAGGGAGCCCAGAAGATCCTCATGGCCTTGGAAATGGACACAGAAAACGTGACCTGCCAGGGGCACATGGCTGCCTGGACTTCATGGAACTGTCACTGGTCAAAGGACAAGGGAAGTGAAGGCCAGCCACGGGGCCAGGGAAACCGTCTGGACACATGTCTCATGAGGACCGTGCCCAGACATGTCAGAACTGTAAACTACCAGAAAAAAGACAGACCGCCCAGTGGGAAAATGGGCAGAAGAGCTGAGCGGGCACCTCACACAGGGATGAGCAGCTGGCCGTGAGTCAGGATGGCACCATGGTTACGCACAGCAAGCCACGAGGCCTCTCCACCCCATGCAGCTGGCCGCTGTGCCCCTGGGGCTGGGGAGCTATCACATCCTGCAGCTGGTGACCCTGCCAGCCTCATGGTCCACAGCCAGGGCCCTGCTGAAGCCGTGCTCAGACCCTCAGCCCTCACCCTGTTCCTGGCCCCGCGCCTTGCTAGCCACTTCTGTCTGGGGTTCCCATCCAGCTCTACGCTTGGCCTCACTGCACCGTGGCCTGAAGTGGAAATCAGTGGCCCTTCGTTCATGGAAGACGTTTCAGAAGTGGTGTGCTGCAGACATAATTTAGGGGAAATACTGTAAGGTTGGTAATGCGTGTTCTCAGTCAGGAGTGGAAAGAAACAGTGTAGGTATCTACTTGAGAGGGGCTCGTTTATGCGCGCCGGTGGGGCTGACTGAGGCGGGAACGGGGTGGGGCCAGAGGACATCAGCAAAAGGCTGGGGGCTGATCCAAGCCCTGAGGACTGGCTTTGTCCGTGCGGACTCTGGGCGGCTCTGCTCTGAATGGGCAAGGCTTCACTCGGGAAATAGCTCTGCAGGGAAACAGGGAAGCTGCTCAGGAAACACCTAAAGGCACCCAGTTGATATGCGGAGCCTGCTACTGGCTCTTGGAGCCCAGTCCTGGGAACTGCATCCTGCAGGGGCAGCGAGGTGGGGACAGTGCCAGGAAGGCAGCTGCCTCTGTGAGGAGTGCAGGAAGTGGGAGTGTCTACTGCGGTTGGCTGTGAAGTGACCTGCCTTTTGCTTGGAAGGTCCTGGAACTTCCTGCTCCTGGCATGGCTCCCCTTTCCAGAATTTATCCCATTAAGTTTGATTCTGTCTACCTTGATTAGCCAATATCTACTGCATATCCATCAGTTAAAAATACTTATAGTTAACTGGAACAAATAATTCTAAAATTCATATGGAACCAGAAAAGACACCGAATAGCCAAAGCAATCCTGAGAAGGAGGAATCAAACAGGGGGAATTACGCTCCCTGACTTCAAGCTCTACTACAAAGCCACAGTAATCAAGACAATTTGGTACTGGCACAAAAACAGACCCACAGACCAGTGGAACAGAATAGAAAATCCAAACATTAACCCAAACATTTACATTCAATTAATATTTGATAAAGGAGCCTTGGATATACAATGGGAAGATGACAGCCTCTTCAGCAGCTGGTGTTGGAAAAACTGGACAGCTACATGTAAGAGAATGAAACAGGACTACTGTCTAACCCCATACACAAAGGTAAACTCAAGGTGGATCAAAGACCTGAATGTAAGTCATGAAACCATAAAACTCTTAGAAAAAAACATAGGCAAAAATCTGATGGACATAAACATGAGTGACTTCTTCATGAACATATACCCCCAGGCAAGGGAAACAAAAGCAAAAATGAACAGAAAAGCTTCTGTACAGCAAAGGACACCATCAGTAGAACAAAAAGGCATCCTACAGTATGGGAAAATATATTCATAAATGATGCATCTGATAAGGGGTTGACATCCAAAATATACAAAGAACTCACGCACCTTAACAAACAAAAAGCAAATAACCCAATTAAGAAATGGGCACAGGACATGAATAGATACTTCTCTAAAGAAGAAATTCAGATGGCCAACAGGCACATGAAAAGATGCTCCACATCGCTAATCATCAGAGAAATGCAGATTAAAACCACAATGAGATATCACCTCACACCAGTGAGGATGACCAACATCCAAAACACAAACAACAACAAATGTTGGCGAGGATGTGGAGAAAAGGGAACCCTTCTACACTGCTGGTGGGAATGCAAATTAGTTCAACCATTGTGGAAAGCAGTATGGAGGTTCCTCAACAAACTCAAAATAGAAATACCATTTGACCCAGGAATTCCACCTGTAGGAATTTACCCTAAGAATGCAGTAGCCCAGTTTCAAAAAGACAGATGCACCCCTATGTTTATCGCAGCAGTATTTACAATAGCCAAGAAATGGAAGCAACCTAAGTGTCCATCAGTAGATGAATGGATAAAGAAGAGGTGGTACATATACACAATGGAATATTATTCAGCCATAAGAAGAAAACAAATCCTACCATTTGCAACAACATGGATGGAGCTAGAGGGTATTATGCTCAGTGAAATAAGTCAAGCCAAAAAAGACAAGTATCAAATGATTTCACTCATATGTGGAGTATAAGAACAAAGAAAAAAAAAACTGAAGGAACAAAACAGCAGCAGGCTCACAGAACCCAAGAACGGACTGATAAGGGACTGGGGAAGATGGGTGGGAAGGGAGGGATAAGAGGGTAAAAGGAGCATTACGATTAGCAGATGTAATGTTGGGGGGGCATGGGGAGGGCTGTACAACTCAGAGAAGACAAGTAGTGATTCTATAGCATCTCACTACGCTGATGGACAGTGACTGTAATGGGGTTGGTGAGGGGGTCCTGATGAAGGGGGTAGTTTAATCACCATAATATTGCACATGTAATTGTAGGTTAATGATACCAAAATAAATTGTAAAAAAATAAAAATAATAAAAATAAATAAAAAATAAAAAATAAAAAATAAGAGTCGACCAAATCTGGGAAAAAAAAACAATTTATAGTTATAAAGTGCTTTTCTTAGTGAGATTTTTATAGAAAGTTAGCACTGTTACTGCAAATCTGAAACTTTCAGCTCTGCCATTTTATCCTGGAAACAATTGAATTAGAGCATGTTTTTAAAATATAAGATGTCTTAGAAACAGGCCTGCTCCATCCCAGGGGAGCAGCTGTGCTGGCTTGGGGAAGAGGGTCAGTGGTCGTGCCGGGAACACGCAGCGTGGTGGGCAAACACCAAGTGCCTGGTATTGTCTGCATCCTAATCTAGAATCCATGAGTACGTCACGTTACATGACAAAAGGGTTTCTGCAAACGTGACTAAGATTAAGGGCCCTGGGACGGGGACAGGACCCTGACTGTTCCTGTGGTCCGATCTAACTGTGTGAGTCCAGCAAGAGAGGCTCTTTCCAGGCTGAGGAGGACGCAGCCCACCCAGAAGGGGGAGGAAGGCAGCTCCCAGCCTGGAGGAGATTGGACAGCCTTCAGGCTGCACGACATGAGGACGTCGGGAAGGCAGTCACCCAGCCACAAGCGGGATTCTCTAACCACCCGTGAGCAAGGAGACGCAGAGGTCCCCGGAGGGAATGGCCTGCCATGCTCTGATTCTCACCTGCCGGGCTTCTGACTGGAGAGCTACAGGACAACCAGCTGGGGTCATTGTACGCTGCTGGATCTGTGGCGATGCATTTTGTCAGGGACAGAGAACGGGCAGAGATGACAGCATAACATAGGTAGCAGCTCTGGGCGGGGCCTGCCTCAGACGGAACTGAACCAGCCGGACAGCCGCTCAGCCACCCAGCAGGGAAGTCCCTAAGGGGCCACAGGTGCAGGGGCAGGTGGCAAGCTGGGCTGGGCCATGGGGAGGGGGCCACCTCCTCCTGTGCCTTCTCGGGCCGCAGGCTCCTGCCCCGCTGTATGCAGGTCCCCGAGGGCCGGATGGCCAGAAGGCCAGTCTCTGATGGGCAGCTGGGCTGGCATGGTGACTTGGTGGCCTGTGGTTAAACCTCAGTCCCTAAGCCCCGGGGGTTAGGGTGGCGGCAGAAAATGGACCTGCTCTGTCACACTCGGAGATGCTTGGACTGAGACACCCAGACATGGGTTTGGAGAAATGAGGCAAATTTACTCTAATGGAAAAATAGTTTCACTAGTCTAAATCATGTAATGTTGCTAACAGAAAAAGACCCGATCACATGAACGGCTAGATGACTGAGAAAGAGTCCACAGTTCAGAATCAGGTGCTATATTACACCTAAGAATAGAAAACATTATTGTCAATGGTAAGGGGAAGAGTATTATTCATAAACATTGGGAATACTGCCTTTCTGACATAAAGTTCTAAATGGATTAAGAGAATTAAGGGTGAGAAATCAAAGCATTAAAACTAGCAGGGGCAAAGAAAAATGAGCATTTCTTAAATCTCTGGAGAGAGGGGCCTTTCTAGGCTTAAAGAAGATGAAAGGAAAAAAATCAATAGATCCAGCACATTAAATATCACATCTCTTTATTACAAATGTCATGCACTTAAGAAGCTAGAAATAAGTTGAAACAGTATTTGCAGAAAAATACAAGAAAAAAGTTAATGCCTTTACTACATTAGTAGATTGTGAAATTACTAATAAGAACATGAAGGGCTCTCAGGACCTGTGGGCGACTCAAGAGATCATTTACTAAGAAGGGGAAACAAGTGATTTCAAAATCATGAGGAAATTTCTTCTGCTGCGTAAGACGTAGAAATCATAAGAGAATGTCTCTCCCATTCCAAAACTGAGAAAAAAAACGCATAATCTACAAAATCATGTCTTTCCTTGAGCCCATTAATGAGCTGAGGTCCTGAGGCCACTAACCCAGGGGCCGCACTCCAGACGGTGACAAGTTGGGGGGACAGGCAGGCACCTGTGGCAGAACCTGGGGCAAGACAGGGTGGGAAGAAATCGGCTCGTTTGTACGGATCAGCATGGAACACAGGAGCCCAGGCCCTGCCCTTCCTGCGGCAGGAGCTGGGGGAAGAGCCCTGCCTCCGGGTGGGAGTGCAAGCCCAGACGCCCACCTGGGGGCGGAGGGGGGCCGCCAGGCCCAGCACCGCTGGGACAGGGCAGAGCTGCCGAGGGCAGGAGCAGGCAGGTACTCTGGAGGCCAGCCCCCAAGCGCCTTGTCTAATCCAGAGCTGGACTGGAAGGATCGAGACTCCCGTCCCCAAAACAAGTCTCACACTGAATAACCAGCAGCAACGGTCTACGCTGGGTGAGGGGCTGGGGCGCAGAAGGAGACCCTTCTGGGGGCAGGTGTGCCAGGAGTGGGGCGGGAACCCCACAAGCCCTCCAGGACCCCAGGCTCACTGAGCACAGCATGCTGGCAGCCCACCTCTGGGGGAACTGGAACCTGTGTGGGACAGAAACAACAAAGCCCTAACCCAGTGCAGCTACCGCCGGGATCGACTCAAACCCACACACCAACACGAGGAGAGATGTGCTCACTTCTGTGCATGAGCTGTTTCCTCAGCCTCTACTGCTCTTCTACAAAGTCTGACATGCAATGAAAAATTTGAGACACAGAAAAAAGCACGGAAAACTTCCCATTGTCAACAAAGAAAGCAACCGAATGAACGAGATTCAGAGATGCTGAGCTGCATCTACGAGACAGAGCAATGAGGTCACTACGACCAATGCGCTTAAGGACCTGGTGGAAAAGGGGAGCATCACGGAGGAAGGGGTGGAGCATTGGAGCAGAGGCACGGGGGCGGCACAACGGCCTGAAGGAAACATTAGAAAGGACAGACATGGAATCAGGGCGAGGAACCGCTTGACTCATCAGAGGAGCTGACACAGCCCAGGGACGGCTACGTGCACGTGAAAACAGGTCAGTATAAATTAGCCAGTACGAATCCAGGGTAAAAAGAAAACAAAAGAAAGCAGAATCTTCCAGCATCAGCAACATCGAGCTGCCTGACACAGGGGCAAGTGGGTCCCCGAGTGAAGAGAGGGAGTCGGGAGAAGAAATGCATGAAGAAATGAAATGACAGAATGATTCAAAATTAATGAAACACAACAAACCACAGACTCAAGGAGCTTAGAGATCTTCAAACGGGAAAACACCCAGACATAACGTAGCCAAACTAACGAACACCAAGGCAAAGAAAAGCCTGGGCAGGAGCCAGGGGGGAGTGGGCGTCACGTCCCTCGGACGGCGCAGGCGAGGGGGCTGCCGGAGCGCATGCGCAGCCACCCGGCGCTGGGGGGACAGAACAAGCCCGCGGAGCCGGTCGGACCAGAATTCCAGGCTCAGCAGAAACGACTTCAGAGATGAAGGCGTTACCACCTCATACCCATTAGGATGGCTACTGTGAAAATGTTTAATACATATTTTTTAAAAAACAGAAAATGTAGGTAAGTTGGAGCCCGTGTGCAGTCACGGTGGGCCTGTACCTGCTGCAGCTGCCTCGGAAAACGGCCAGCCGTTCCTCAGTCTGACATGGTTACCCTGTGACCTGCAATCCCACCCCTAGGTACATATATACACAAGAAAAAAAAAATGTCCACACAAAGTCCAAGACAGCATTACTTACAACAGCCAAAAAGTGGAGACAACCCAAATGTCTGTCAGCTGACAAATGGATGAATAAAACATGGCAGAGCCACGCAGTGGACCATCATTCAGCAATAAAAGGAACGAAGCTCTGACCTGCGCTCCAACATGATGGCCCTTGAAGATGTGACGCTAAGGGAAAGAAGCCAGACACCAAGGTCAACACCGTATGATTCCATTTAAACGAAAGGTCCAGAATACGCAGCTACATGGAGAGAGAAAGCAGATTCATGGCTGCCACGGGCTGGGGACAAGGGGGAGAGGCAGGGTTTCTTGTTGAGGTGACAGAAATGTTCTAAATTTGTACTGATAGTTGCATAGCTCTGTGAATATACTAAAACCCGGTGAATTCACACTTTAAGTGGGTGAATGACATATTAATAAAGTTGCTACCAAAAAAAGATTTAAAAGTGAAGGAGAAATAAACTCTTTCGGACAAACAGAAGTTGAGAGGATTTATTACCAGCAGATCTGCAGCACAAAAACAGTAAAGAAGTTCTCTGGGCAGAAGGGATGTTGCCAGGTGGGAAACTGGTCTCCAGAGAGAAACTAAGAATAGCCAACATGCTAAAAATGAGGGTGTATATGGGAAAGATCCATCTTATTTTTAATCCCTTTAAAAGATAGCATTCTTCAATGCAAACCTAGTAGCAATGCCTTGCACTGAACAACATATATACAAGTAAAATATCTGAAAACAATGGGAAAAAATGGGAAAGTGAAAGTGAAAAAGAAAGTCATTAATTATATATGAATTGGCATAATATCAAGGATTGTGATAAGCTAAAGATGATATTGAAACCCCTAAAACAAGCACCAAAAATTAAATTAAAGAAGAAGTGTAATGAAGAAGCCAAGAGCAGAGGTAAACTAGGACCATAAAAATTACTTCATCCCAAAGAAGGCAAGAAAAGGGAAACGAAGAGGAGCTGACGCACACACACACACACACACACACACACACACACACACACACACACACACAGAATGCAGAGCAGGAACTAGATTTAAATCCAACCATGTCACTAAATATTAAATGCAAATGGACTAAACACACAATTTAAGGTAGACATTTTCAGATAAGATTTTTTGAAAAGGCAAACACCAACTTTATGTAATCTACAAAAAGTGTCTAAATATAAAGGCATAGGTCAGGTAAAGGTAAAGTAACAGGAGAAGTTATATCAAGCAGACTCTAGTTAAAAGTAAGCTGAAGTAATTGTATTAATGTTAGACCATGCAGGTTTCAGAGCAAGAACATTACCAAGGATTAAGAGGGTCATTACATAATGACAAAGAAGCCTACGAATCAAGGAGATGCAACAATCCTAAATGTTCATGCATCAGACAACACAGCTTCAAAAATACATAAAACCAATAGAAATGCAAATAGAACAAGGAATATTCACAATTATAACTGGAGACTTCTCTCTATAAGAGATAAAATGCAAAAACTAGTTAAGGATATAAAATATTTCAGGTACTGCAAACCAACTTGACACAGTTGACATTTGTAGGATACATCACCCACCATATTTTCAAGTGCACATAAAACATCCATCACAACAGATCACATGCTATGCAAAAACAAACCTTATCAAAGTTAAAAGAACTGAAATGATTCAAAGTATGTTCTCTGGCAAAAAAAAAAATTTAAACTGGAAATATATAATAGATATAAAAAAAATTAAATATTTGGAAATGTAAAAAGCACTTCTAAATAATCCACAGGTAAAAGAAGAGATTATAAGGTAATTAGAAAACTGTTTTGAACTCAATGAAAATAAAAGCACAGTATACCAGAATTTGTGGGACACAACTAAAGTGATATGGGGGGAAAACTAAGGACGATAAATACTTGCACTGGAAAACAAGACCTCCCGCCATGATGTAATCATAGCCTCAGCGCCCATCTTAAAAACACAGGACAAACAAGAAGTAAGTGCAAAGTAGGCAGAATAGAAATAGGAAAGATGTTAGTAGAAATGGATAAATTTGAAAACAAAACCAGTAAGAGAAATCAATGAAACTAAAAGATAGTATTTTGAAAATACCAATAATACTGAGAAACCTCTGGAAAGATGGATTAGGAAAAAAAAAAAAGACATATTACCAGTATCAGGAATCATGGAGAGGACATCACTACATATCCTACAGACATTAACAGATAACATAAGTGAAATGGCCAAATTCCTTGAAAGACACACACTAATAAAGCTCCCTCATAACTCGAGTAGCCTTTCATCCATTAAAGAAATTGAACTGGTGGCAAAAGCCTTCCAAGAAAGAAAATCCTAGGCACAGCACAGACGCACGCACTGCTGAATCCTACAGCACATGCAAGGGACAACTGACAACACATCTACATTAACTCCTCCAGAAACACAGAAGAGAGGTGAACACTTCCCAGTTCTTCATGATACTGACATTATTCTGATATCAAAACTAGACAATGATATTACAAGAAAAGAATAGCCCTCAATAAGATGGATGCAAAAACCCTAACAAAGCCAGCCACTCTATTTAGCAATATACAGAAAGGACAACAGAATGTGATCAGATGGGGCACAAAATAAGGAATACAAAATTGGTTAAATATTTTTAAAAATGAGTCCATTTAATTCACTATATTATATAGTGAAAAGAACAAACACAATTGTCTCAAAAGATGCAGCAAAGTCTTTTGACAGAAATAAAAACTTTAGGAATGGAAGGGAGCTCCCCAACCTGATGAAGGGCATCTACAAAAATAAAAACAAAAACCTTGTAGCTAATGTCACACTTAATAGTGAAAGACAGTGCTTTTCCCCTAAGATAGGGGAACAGTGCAGAACACCTACTCTCCCCACTTCTATTCGATACTGAACAAGAAAAAGAAGTAAAAGACATACCAAATGGAAATAAATAAATCATTCTTACTCACATATGACTTGATCTTCTATACAGAAAATCCCAAAGAAGCTATCTAGAACATGAAAGTGAGGGTAGCAAGCTAACAGAATAAAAGGTCAAAAGAGAAAAATCAATTATATTTATCAGTTATATCTCTACATACTAGCAACAAATTACTCTGTTTCAAAACAGTTTTTACAATTTTACAATACACCAAAATAATATGAAATACCTAGGACTAAATCTAATAAAGTAGTTACAATATTTGTGCACTTAGAGCCACAAGAAATCCATGAGAGAAACGACCTAAACAAACGGGGAGATATGCCATGTTAATGGATCACAAGACTCAGTAGTTAGGATGTTAATTTTCTGCAAATTGAAACATAGATTAAACGCAATCCCAATCAAAATCCTAATTGGCCTTTTTTTGTAGAAACTGACAAGCTCTTTCTAAAATAGATAATGGAAAAAGCAATTTCAGAAAAGAATAAAGTTGGAGCTAGAGATCACTGCCTGCCTTTCAGCTTGCAATGGACCTACAGCAATCCAGACAGGCTGGTATTGGTGTAAGGATACAGGTCGACTGAGCAGAATAGAAAATAAACCATGTATTATCTGGTCCATTGATATTTAACAGGGGACCCAACAAAATTCAATGGAGAAAAGATGATCTTTTGAACAAACGGCGCAGGAGCGATCACACCTCTGTGTGCCAAGGACCTAGCAGATCATTCTGCGGGTCACACACGGCAAGGAATACTCTGAAGAATTTAAGAGGCAGCAGAGCAGTTAAGAAGTACTTACAAACGGAGAACGGTGCTCAGAGAGGCGGGTCTGGGTGGAGGGCCCTGGAGTAGATGAGACCTCCCTGTGGCCCCGGCCACACTCCTGGTCTGGCAGGTGCAGAGCCTGCAGGAGGCTGGGACCCCGCAGCCCTGTGTCCTGTCGGGCCCATGTGGTGTACAGTGGAGGCGCAGCAGGTAAGCGGTGGTGGTGGGCCGCGTGAAGACTCAGCGCCGCCAGCCCCTCAGCCCACCCCACCCACCTCTTTACTCCCTTTGCTAAATGCCACCAAAGGCCCTTTTGGCCTGGGTTCTCTCTTCTTCCCTCCCTGAGAGCAGGGATGGTACAAGCCACGTTTGCTTTTTAATAAAACTCTGAAGGGTGTGCCCGCCAGCCACCGGGAGGCCGAGCCCATGAGCGTGCGTGGCACTCAGAGATGAATGTCGGCCTCAAGCACGTGGATCCTTTCAAATGAAGAGTCCAAGCGCTGCCTCTTCCTGATTAAGTTCATCTCCAAACGTCCGGGAGCCTCCTGAAGGTCTGCCTGGGGGACTGGGGTGTAGACAGTGTCGATGAGATTCGGAACCCTTCATCCCGAGCAGGACGCAGTCACCAGCTTGGAATCCATCCTTCCCCGAGGCCAGGCCTGTCTTCCCTGTGAGGCCAGCTCTTCCTGAGCCCAGTCCCCGGCTCGCTGGTGGGGTCTCCTGCAACACCCTGTGTGGGCTGGGTCCACTTGGAAGGTGGTGCCACGGGCATGTGCTGGCGATTTCCTGAGGTGTCAGAGGCACAGGTGACACAGTCACACCAGAGGGCCTCCAGGAAGGCTGCCAGGGGGAAGGGACACGGCCCGCTGGGGTGCACACCTGTCGGGGAGTGAAGGCTACTGCTGGGATGCAGGCCCAGGCATGAGCACCTCTGGTCTGGGGCTCCGGAGCCCACTCACCTGCCTGAAGCTCACCTTGGGAGCTGGACCAGCAAGGCTGTGTTTCCGGGACAGGCCTCATGTGCCCGTGGAATTCATGGGGGAAGATGGGTGACATTTTCACAGGGCCACACTGTTCCTGTGGCCCAGGTCCTGGCCTTCAACCCCTGTCCCAAAGAGGGCTGTTTGTGGCCTCAATGGAAAGCTAGCATCGCCACCCACCCTCACCTGCAAACGGTGGAGCCAGGAGAGCAGCAGGAGGTGGCCTCCACTGGGGCGTGCTCCCAGCTCATGCAGCCCGGCAGGACCCGCCACCAGGCCCCGGTGCTTACCGACAGCAGCTGGCCCCGAGCCTGCAGGCCTGCAGTGGCTGCCCCTCACTCTCTGAGCCCCCGGCACTGGGAGCACGCCCAGCCGCCTGGTAAGACCCTGTTGTCGGGTAGGGTCTCACGGGGTAGGCCTTCCATGGGCTGCCTGCTCAGAAACACCAACCACCACACGCTCTAAACAGGTGCCCTTCAAATCATCACCCAATCAAGGAAAAGAAAATGGATACGAGTGGTGCGTGCCACACACACCCAGCCACCTCCACAGCCCCGGGAGTGGGTGTGCTGTCATCTGCAAGACACTGTTTGTCTGCTCCTCAAATCCCAGGGAGCCTCTGGCCAAGCTGCAGGATGCACGAATGCACAGACGGCCTACCTCTCTGGCGCGCGGCTCCCCTCAGGAGCCAGGCGGCATTTTACTACCAATCTGTTCAAAGGCATGTATCTGGCAAGGAGACTCCCAAATCCCCAACTCTGATCTCGGCCTTGGATGGGAACATCTTTCTCTGTGCTGTTACTGGCCCCCCACACTCACAGCCCAGCTGCAGAATGCAAGGCAGGAGAGTGTCTCATCGGGAGCCTGCCAATGCGTTTCAGAGCCCATCTCATCACATCTCAGCAAACGGCAATACCAGATCGCCTTGCGCTGTTTCCGCCACAGCTCTGCCAGCCCCAGTCAAGCACCAGTTTTCTCTGGACAACCAGAGAAACTGAGGCAGGAGGCGAGAATGGCCACTTCTTTCACAGAAAAGTGGTGGGAATCAGTGAAGAAGCAGCTGTTTCCTAAGAACACGAGAGCAGAAGGAGGTGGCCTAAGAAGTGTTGTCAAGGGGCAAATTGTCCTTCTTGATTAAGTTTCAGAAAAACACCACCAAGCACAGGGCAGGTAGGAGCTGAGGCTGGGGCCACACAGGTGTGCAGGTGCTAAAAAGGAAGTGAGGCCCAGCCAGGACAGGGGGCGGGGCCTGTGCACAGCGTTCACCACGCCCGGCGCTGAGTTAGGTCACAGCCTGGCTCCCCACCCGTGGCTGCCATGGGAACAAGCTCTGGCTTTGCCTATGTGATCAAAAAAACTCCGTGTTTAAGAGGAGAAACCTCCTGGCCTGAAGGAAGTGGGCCCAGCCCTCCTTCCTGTGCACACAGAGCATGAATAGGAAAGACGTTTCAGCACCTCCCTCTGTGATATTCTCTACAGATTTAAGCTGACATTTTCCCCCAGGCTGTTAGCTTTCTAGCTGCATATGCATGCATGCTAAATATGGAAGCGAGTTCAATAGCTCAGACCTGTGCAGAAAGACCTCAGCCCACACCAAAATAGCAGAGCCCCTGCAGTGTCCATAGCAGAAGCATCCGCGTCCTCCAGCACTTACAGTTGTCTGTCCTCACGGCGTCTCAAACTGCCCAGCTCTTCCAAGACGCAGGCCTGCGTGTGCGATCAGTCACAGGCTTCTATGACTCAGCAAAGCTTCCAGCTTTTCTGTTTCAGATGGAATTTACCACACTGTAACTACATCCAGGGGGAGACACCATCCCCTGGCGTTCCTCAGCAGCTGCCTATAGCTGGATCGTGAAGCTCTCTGGAAGGAGGAGGCCGTGTGAATGCTATGCACAGACAGGTGCTTCCAGGAACACCAGGTGGCTCCACTGGGAGCCCCGCACAGACCACCAGGGTTTGGGGCGGGGAGCTGCTGCTCTGCCCTCTGGGAAAGGCCCAGCCCTGGGGATGAGATCCAGAAAGCTGCTCTGCTCTGTGTTCACAGGAGGGATCCTGGGCACAGGGCCGGTGTGGCCACAGCCTCACAGGAACAGACAGGTGAGGGGCAGGCAGCGTAGGTAACTCTGCCCGCGGGCTTTCCCAGCAGCTGCCTCAGGAGCGCATGCTGGTCCCCTTTGCCTTAGAGAATCCCCTCTGGACTTCTTGTCGCTAAAGGCTAATAGTATGAGCAAACTTCCACTCCAAAGAACATTTTTTATTTGAAATGGTGAGATATAGAAGGAGTTGGTATCCATGAAAATGCAGAAATGAATCCAGCAGATAAGACCAGACATTGCTGAGAACATGAGCCCCTGGCAGAAACTCCAGCTGGACCCTCAAACTTCCTGAGAACCAAACTGTAACTCAGTCCACCTTTTGGGAAATGCAGCGGCCTCCAGGCTTCCGGGCTGGAGGCGCTAGAATTGAGCTGGTCGGATTCAATCAGGGAAACAGTCAGGGCCTGATGCAGGTGGCCTGGCCTGCCCGGCCTTGCCAAGGATGTAAACTGCAGCTGTCCCGGAGTCTGGAAGCATGAGGGAGACACAGCCCCCAGCTCTGGGCCTCCCAGAGGGTCCCTGCACCCCTTGCTCCCGGCCAGCTCTGCCCTAGGCACCTGGGTCTATACCCACCCCTCCCCAGCCCCACCTCTTCCCACTGGGCTCAAATGTTCAAATTCCACCCAATAGCAGAGCAGCGGGCATCCTTCTGACACGACCCATAGAGTAAACGCCAGTAATAACAAACATGACACAACACTAATGACAGTGGAATCTTAGTTTTGTTGGTACTTGCTGTTCATCCAATTCTGGTTAATGCTCACAAATTAGAACCAACTACCAAGCTGACTAATTAAGACCATTGCTGTGCCTTTGACAAGATGCTAGTGATGCTGGTGAGGACTCTCCCGACTGGTACTCTCCAGGCCCTGACATGCTCTGCTCACTCGACAGTCACGAAAAGCCCATGGGTGGCCTATCACCACTGTGTCCATGTTACAGGGGAGGAAACTGAGGCCCCAGGAGGATGGGCAGTCTGCGCCTGCTCCCACAGCTGACAGGTGCTGTGGCCAGAGGCACTGAGCAGACACCATCAGGCCCCACAACAAGAACACACACATGCTGTGGCAAGCGCTTGTCTCAGAGAGTGGCTACTCTCTGGGTCAGAGGGACACAGCAGCTGGCAGCCCCTGCAGCCACCTAACTTTAATCCAGCAACTCAACTTCTAGGAATTTATCCTAAGGAAATGATGTAATGATGGTGTTTTTGTAGAGATTTACTTAAGAAATACTCTCATCACACTTCCTCTGGGCCAGGCACTGCTCTAAGAACTTCAAATATAACTCATTTCAGGAGGATTAGAGCAGTGTTGCCTAAATGTCCAACAAAAGAGAGACAGTCAACATAAGGATGGATCTCACGCTATGGTAACACAAGGGCACCATTTAAAAGTAGCTTATGTCCAAGGGACTTCTGGGAAGATGGCGGTGTGAGCACGGCGGCAGAAATCTCCTCCCAACACTGTATATATCTACAAAAATACAGCAAATACAACCATTCCTAAAAGAGAGACCAGAATACCCAGGAAAGCACACAGCATGCAGCTACACCTGAGAGGACTAGGCACCCCATGAGGCGGGTAAGATATGGAGCTGTGACCCAGCAGGACCCGAGCGCTCACCAACCCCAGTGCACCGGCAGGAGGAGAGGATTCAGAGCCGGGCAGGAGTGGAAGTACAGGCCCACGAAATAACCAGCCCCGGTGATCTGCGCGGGGAGCGCTGACACACATCGCGCGGTGTAGCAGAGATTGGAGAGACAGAGGTGCAGGATCTGAGCGGGGAATGCGCCAGGGTGCTTGCAGCCGGCTACTGGGAAGGAAAAAAAAAAGAAGAAAAGCACGTGCTTTTTTCAGCGGTCTTAAAGAGACAGGAGCCCAGCGGAGGACAGGATCGCCCCAGCACACTCAGAGCAGCAGGCTGGGAGTCCTGGGGAATTTTGGACCCCTTAGCTGCAACTGTGAAAGGGTGGCCCCACTCAGGCTTCCCACAGAGCTCAACAGCCTCCTATTCGTTCCCACCCCAGCCAGAGCTATAAAGGGCACTGAGAAGTGATGCGGCCATGGCGGCGGAATACTGGGGCAACAGCGCCACCTACAGCATCCCCACAGAATCCACTCCCAGTGGGGTTTTTTTTGTTTTTGTTTTTTGTTTTTTCTTCTCTTTCTTTTTTCTTTTCTTTCTTCTCTCTTTTCTCTTTTTCTTTCTTTCTTTCTTTCAGTTTTTTTATCCTTTTTTTTTCCTTTTTAAAGTCATAAAGAGCCCAGCTGACATACGTGGCAACTACCAGCAACCACTTCTATGGCCATGAAAAGACAGAGGAATATGGTCCAGACTAAAATCAACCACCAGACAACCCCAGAGAGGGAGCCTGAAGGGATGGACATGCACAGTCTTCCGGAAAAAGAATTCAGAATAAACGTCATAACCATGCAGACGGATCTACAGAGAAATGTGCAAGAGCTGAGGGAGGAAGTGAGGGAAATGAGGAAAGACAATGCAGAAATCAGACAAGCCATCGACAGGCTTAACAGCAGACTGGATGAGATGCAAGAGACTGTTAATGGAATAGAAATCACAGAAAAGGAATACAGAGAAGCTGAGGCAGAGAGAGATAAAAGGATCTCTAGGAATGAAAGAATATTAAGAGAACTGTGTGACCAATCCAAACGGAACAATATTCATATCAAAGGAATACCAGAGAAAGAAGAGAGAGAAAAAGGGATAGAAAGTATCTTTGAAGAAATAATTGCTGAGAACTTTCCCATGCTGGGGAAGGAAATAGTCTCGCAGTCCACGGAAGCCCACAGATCTCCCAACACAAGGGACCCAAGGAAGACAACACCAAGACACATAATAATTAAAATGGCAAAGATCAAAGATAAGGACAGAGTATTAAAGGCAGCTAGAGAGAGAAAAAGATCACGTACAAAGGAAAAACCATCAGACTTCTCAACAGAAACCTTACAGGCCAGAAGAGAATGGCATGATATATTTAACATAATGAAACAGAAGGGCCTCGAATCAAGAATATTGTACCCAGCATGATTATCATTTAAATATGACAGAGGGATTAAACAATTTCAAGACAAACGAAAATTGAGAGTTTGCCTCTCATAAACCACCAACAGAGGATATCTTAAACGGACTGCTCTAGAGGGAAGCACCCCTAAGGCTAAAAAGATGTCACCATAGAAAATAAAATCATAGCAAAGAAAGCAGACCATCCAAATACTAACTAAAGGTAAAGAATAAAACATGCAGAACTTCCGGGAATATGGCGTCTTGAACGGACTAGCAGAAAAATTCTTCCCAACATTATATTTATTCACGAAAATACAGCAAATACAACTATCCCTAAAAGAGAGACCAGAATACACAGGAAAGTGCACAGCGTACAGCTACACCTGTGAGAACTTGGCAGCCGGTGAGGCAGACGGGCGGCGATCCGGTGGGACCGAGCGCTCCCCCCCCCAGAGCTCCAGCGGCCAGACACGCCGGACAGAGGACTCGGCACCCGGCGAGGCGGGACGGAAACACAATCCAGCGAGACGAGAGCGCCCCTGCACCCCAGCACTCCGGCGGGAGTTTCGGCAAGGCGGGTAAGGTACGGAGCCGCGAGCAGACCGAGCGCCCCTCTCCCCCAGCGCTCCGGCGGGAGGAGAGGATTCAGAGCCAGGAGGGAGTGGAGGTCTGCGGTGTAGCGGAGATTGGAGGGACAGAGGGCACAGGGTCCCAGCCGGGAACGTGCAAGCTGCTCGCGGCAGGCTCCGGGAAGGAAAAAGAAAGGAGAAAAAGGGGAAGAAAAGCGCGCGCTCTACCCCAGCGATCTTAAAGAGACAGGAGCTCAGTAGAGGGGCTGGATAGCCCCGCGAACTGAGCCCAGCACGCTGGGAGTCCTGGGGAGCTTTGGACCCCGTAGCTGGCGACTGGGAAAGAGTGCCCGCCATTGAGACCCTCACGAAGATCAACAGCTTCCCATTGTTTCCAACCCAGCTAGAACTATAGTGGCGCTGGAATAGTGGAGCAACAGCGCCACCTACAGCACTCGCGCAGAACCCACGCCCGGTGGCTTTTTTTTGTTTTTGTTTTTTTTTGTTTTTTCTCCCCTTTCTTTTATTTTTTTTTTCTTTCCCTCTCTTTCAACAGCCTCCCATCCATTCTCACCCGGCCACAGATTTAAAGGGCCGTGTGGAGCGACGTGGCCGCGGCTCTGGAATAGCGGAGCAATAGCGCCACCTACAGCATTCACACAGAAACCACCCCCGGTGGGCTTTTTGGTGTTTTTATTTTTATTTTTTATTTTTTGTTTTGTTTTGTTTTGTTTTGTTTTGTTTTGTTGTTGTTCTTGCTGTTTTCT
>JAQQAC010022981.1:1199713-1249252 GCA_029783875.1 Phataginus tricuspis
GGGGGGGCACGGGGGGTACTGTACAGCTCAGAGAAGACAAGTAGCGATTCTCATCTCACTACGCTGATGGACAGTGACTGTGGTGGGGTTGGTGGGGGGGACCTGGTGATGGGGGGAGTTCAATCATCACGGTATTGCTTATGTAATTGTAGGTTAATGATACTAAAATAAAACAAATTATTTAAAAAAAAAAAAAAAGAATAAAACATGCAATATATAAAGAATGGAGGTGGAAGAATAGGAAGGGAGAGATAAAGAAACATCAGATGGTGTTCACAATAACTTAACAAGAAAGTTAAGTTAAATTGTTAGATAGTAAAGAAGCAACCCTTGAACCTTTGGTAACCATGAATCTAAAGCCAGCAATGGCAATAAGTACATATCTATCTATAATCACCTAAATGTAAATGGACTGAATGCACCAATCAAAAGACACAGAGTAACAGAGTGGATAAAAAAGCAAGACCCATCTATATGCTGCTTACGAGACTCACCTCAAACCCAAAGATATACACAGACTAAAAGTGAAGGGATGGAAAAAGATATTTCATGCAAACAACAAAGAGAAAAAAGCAGGTGTTACAGTACTTGTATCAGACAAAATAGACTTCAAAACGAAGAAAGTAGCAAGAGATAAAGAAGGACATTACATAATGATAAAGGGGTCAGTCCAACAAGAAGATATAACCATTATAAATATATATGCACCCAACAAAGGAGCACCAGCATATGTGAAACAAATACTAACAGAATTAAAGGAGGAAATAGACAGCAATGCATTCATTTTAGGAGACTTCAACACACCACTCACTACAAAGGACAGATCAACCAGACAGAGGATAAGTAAAGACACAGAGGCACTGAACAACACACTAGAACAGATGGACCTAACAGACATCTACAGAACTCTGCACCCAAAAGCAACAGGATACACATTCTTCTCAAGTGCACATGGAACATTTTCCAGAATAGACCACATACTAGGCTACAAAATGAACCTCAGTAAATTCAAAAATATTGAAATCCTACCAACCAACTTCTCAGATCACAAAGGTATAAAACTAGAAAGAAATTTTAGAAATAAATCAAAAAGGCTCACAAATACATGGAGACTTAACAACATTCTCCTAATTAATCAATGGGTTAACGACCAAATCAAAACAGAAATCAAAGAATATATGGAGACTAATGACAACAACAACACAAAGCCACAACTTCTGTGAGACGCAGCAAAGGCAGTTCTAAGAGGAAAGTATATTGCAATCCAGGCCCATTTAAAGAAGGAAGAACATTCCCAAATGAACAGTCTAAAGACACAATTACTGAAATTGGAAAAAGAAGAACAAATGAGGCCCAAAGTCACCAGAAGGAGGGATATAATAAAGATCAGAGAAGAAATAAATAAAATTGAGAAGAATAAAACAATAGAAAAAAATCAGTGAAACCAAGAGCTGGTTCGTTGAAAAAATAAACAAAATAGATAAACCCCTAGCCAGACTCATTAAGAGAAAAAGAGATTCTACACACATAAACAGAATCAGAAATGAGAAATGAAAAATAACGACGGACCCCACAGAAATAAAAAGAATTATAAGAGAATATTATGAGAATCTATATGCTAACAAGCTGGAAAACCTAGAAGAAATGGGCAACTTCTTAGAAAAATACAACCTTCCAAGACTGACCAAGCAAGAAACAGAAAAACTAAACAGACCAATCACCAGCAAAGAAATTGAAGCGGTAATCAAAAAACTACCCAAGAACAAAACCCCCGGACCTGATGGATTCACCTCTGAATTCTGCCAGACATATAGAGAAGAAATAACACCCTTTCTCCTTAAAGTTTTCCAAAAAATAGAAGAGGAGGGAATACTTCCAAACTTATTCTATGAAGCCAGCATCACTCTAATACCAAAACCGGGCAAAGACCTCACTAAAAAAGAAAATTACAGACCAATATCCCTGATGAACGTAGATGCAAAAATACTCAACAAAATATTGGCAAACCAAATTCAAAAATACATCAAGAGGATCATACACCATGATCAAGTGGGATGCATCCCAGGGATGCAAGGATGGTACAACATTCGAAAATCCATCAACATCATCCACCACATCAATAAAAAGAAGAACAAAAACCACATGATCATCTCCATAGATGCTGAAAAAGCATTTGACGAAATTCAGCATCCATTTTTGATTAAAACTCTCAACAGAATGGGTATAGACAGCAAGGACCTCAACATCATAAAGGCCATATATGACAAACCCACAGCTAACATCATACTTAATAGCGAGAAGCTGAAAGTTTTTCATCTAAGATCAGTACTTGTATCAGACAAAATAGACTTCAAAACGAAGAAAGTAGCAAGAGATAAAGAAGGACATTACATAATGATAAAGGGGTCAGTCCAACAAGAAGATATAACCATTATAAATATATATGCACCCAACACAGGAGCACCAGCATATGTGAAACAAATACTAACAGAATTAAAGGAGGAAATAGACAGCAATGCATTCATTTTAGGAGACTTCAACACACCACTCACTCCAAAGGACAGATCAACCAGACAGAGAATAAGTAAAGACACAGAGGCACTGAACAACACACTAGAACAGACAGGGGTGCCCACTCTCTCCACTGTTATTCAACATAGTACTGGAGGTCCTAGCCACCGCAATCAGACAAAACAAAGACATACAAGGCATCCAGATTGGTAAAGAAGAAGTCAAATTGTCACTATTTGCAGATGACATGATACTGTACATAAAAACCCTAAAGACTCCACTCCAAAACTACTAGAACTAATATCTGAATTCAGCAAAGTTGCAGGATACAAAATTAACACACAGAAATCTGTTGCTTCCCTATACACTAACGAGGAACTAACAGAAAGAGAAATCAGAAAAACAATTCCATTCACAATTGCATCAAAAAGAATAAAATACCTAGAAATAAACCTAACGAAGGAAGTGAAAGACCTGTACTCTGAAAACTACAAGACACTCCAAAGAGAAATTAAAGAGGACACTAACAAATGGAAATGCATCCCATGCTCTTGGCTACGAAGAATAAATATTGTCAAAATGGCTATACTACCTAAAGCAATCTACAGATTCAATGCAATCCCTATCAAACTACCAACAGCTTTCTTCAGTGAACTGGAACAAATAATTCTAAAATTCATATGGAACCACAAAAGAGCCCGAATAGCCAAAGCAATCCTGAGAAGAAGGAATCAAACAGGGGGAATTATGCTCCCTGACTTCAAGCTCTACTACAAAGCCACAGTAATCAAGACAATTTGGTATTGGCACAAAAACAGACTCACAGACCAGTGGAACAGAATAGAAAATCCAAACATTAACCCAAACACATACAGTCAATTAATATTTGATAAAGGAGCCTTGGATATACAATGGGGAGATGACAGCCTCTTCAGCAGCTGGTGTTGGAAAAACTGGACAGCTACATCTAAGAGAATGAAACTGGACTACTGTCTAGCCCCATACAGAAAGGTAAACTCAAGGTGGATCAAAGACCTGAATGTAAGTCATGAAACCGTAAAACTCTTAGAAAAAAACATAGGAAAAATCTCTTGGACATAAACATGAGCGACTTCTTCATGAAAATATCTCCCTGGGCAAGGGAAACAAAAGCAAAAATGAACAAGTGGGAGTATATCAAGCTGAAAAGCTTATGTACAGCAAAGGACACCATCAGTAGAACAAAAAGACATCCTACAGTATGGGAGAATATATTCATAAATGACATATCCGATAAGGGATTGACATCCAAAATATATAAAGAACTCACACACTTCAACAAACAAAAAGCAAATAATCCAATTAAGAAATGGGCAGAGGACATGAATAGACACGTCTCCAAAGAAGAGATTCAGATGGCCAACAGGCACATGAAAAGATGCTCCACATCGCTAATCATCAGAGAAATGCAGATTAAAACCACAATGAGATATCACCTCACACCAGTGAGGATGACCAACATCCAAAACACAAACAACAACAAATGTTGGCGAGGATGTGGAGAAAAGGGAACCCTCCTACACTGCTGGTGGGAATGCAAATTAGTTCAACCATTGTGGAAAGCAGTATGGAGGTTCCTCAAAAAGCTCATAATAGAAATACCATTTGACCCAGGAATTCCACTCCTAGGAATCTACCCTAAGAATGCAGGAGCCCAGTTTGAAAAAGAGATATGCACCCCTATGTTTATCGCAGCAGTATTTACAATAGCCAAGAAATGGAAGCAACCTAAGTGTCCATCTGTAGATGAATGGATAAAGAAGAGGTGGTACATATACACAATGGAATATTATTCAGCCATAAGAAGAAAACAAATCCTACCATTTGCAACAACATGGATGGAGCTAGAGGGTATTATGCTCAGTGAAATAAGCCAAGCCAAAAAAGACAAATATCAAATGAGTTCACTCATATGTGGAGTATAAGAACAAAGAGCAAACAAACAAACAAGAAACTGAAGGAACAAAACAGCAGCAGACTCACAGAACCCAAGAACGGACTAATAGTTACCAAAGGGAAAGGGACTGGGGAAGATGCATGGGAAGGGAGGGATAAGAGGGTAAAAGGGGCATTACGATTAGCAGAAGTAATATTGGGGGGGCATGAGGAGAGCTGTACAACTCAGAGAAGACAAGTAGTGATTCTGTAGCATCTCAGTATGCTGATGGACAGTGACTGTAATGGGGTTGGTGGGGGGGACCTGATGAAGGGGGTAGTTTAGTAACAATAATATTGCACATGTAATTCTAGATTAAAATAAATTATGTATAAAAAAAGTAGCTTATGTCCATACATACTGACATAGAGATGTAAACAATATATCAAGTATTTTTAAAAGCCAGCTATAAAAAAAGAGTATATTGTGATCACATTTATATTTTTCAAACTAAGTATGTGCATAAAAGACAGACATACAGCAATGGAATAGCATGGTACACCCAGAAATAAACTCACTTATATGGTCAAACAGTTTCTGAAAAGGGTGCCAAAACCAGTCAACAGAGAAAGGACAGTCCTTTCAACAAACGGTGCTGGGAAAACTGGACATCCACATGCAAAAGAATGAAGTTGGGCCCTTACCTAACACCCTACATGATATTAACTCAAAACAGATCAGGACCTAAATGTAAGACCTAAAACAATAAAACTCTTAGAATGAAAGAGGACAAAAATCTTCACAAAATTGGACTTGGCATTGATTTCCTGGATATGACACCAAAGGCCCAGGTAACAAGAGAAAAATGGAGAAAATGGGCTTCATGAGGAGAAGGCTTAAGCATGGCGGCATGAGAGGTGAGACAGAAACCTCCTCCCAAACCACACATAATATGAAAATATAGCAAATACATCTAATCCTGAAAGAGCAACAGGAAGGAAGGCTGTGGCAGATTACTGATACCTGGGGAAAAGAGCAGACCTCATGGAAGAAGGTAAAAGTACCAAAGCCGTGATCCGGAGGAACCCAAGCCATTCCCCCACCCCAGCTCATCGGAGGGAGGAAGAGAAATGGAGCAGGGAAGGGATGGAGGCCTAGGACTGCTGAACACCCAGCCCTGGAGATCTGCTCTGGGAGCACAAATCTACATTACATGGTGCTCTGGAGATTAGTGGGGTTGGAAAGCTAAGACAGGTGGAATACTTGGAGAGACTGAAATTCCAGCTGCTTGTAGAAAAGTTGTATTCACAACTGGCCACTCTGGGACAAAAGAAAGGCAGGCAGTGTCAGAGACGTCCTAACAGCAAGAGGGCTGCTAAAGGGGCAAGGATTGCACAGAGCTTGCTGTTCAGGAGAAAGGACAGGTGGACAAAATTGTCCAGGTGCACTCTGCCTAGCAGGTTGGGAACTTTCAGGAGCTTCAGATGCTCCATCCCCCTGGCTGGCTATGCAGCTACGAGGCCCCCCCACTATATGCAGCCTGCTTCACCTTCCTCCCAGTCGACACCAGCTCACAAACTGGCTGCCCCCACCATTGCACCAGGCCAGCCAGAGGGTGGCCCTGCCTAAGGTAGCTACAAGTGAAAAGCATAGAGGCTTCTCCTTGCATGCTTGGCCCGCTGGCCCTGGCCATGGAGGTAAGCAATGAAGCCAGGAAACAAGAAAGAGCTCTTTCCTCCCAACAGGCACCAGTGTCTCTCACCTGCTACCTCCATCATTGCTCCAGGGGCTGAGCAGCTCTAGAAAGTAGAGCTTCTGGGCACTAGAAGACGCCACCTACAAATATGAAACATCAAAGTAACCTGGTTCAGACCAAAATACCACAAACACCAGAAAGAGGGCCAAGTGAAACTAAACTCATCAATCTTCCTGGAAGAGATTTCAAAATAAAAACCATAAACATGCCCACAGAGGAATTAAAAAATGAGATACAAACATTGAAGAATACAGTATCTGAAATGAAACATACAATGGAGGGATTTAAAAACAGAATATATGAAGTAGAGGAGACAATAAATGAAATAGAAATTAGAGAAGAGGAATACAAAGAAGCTGAGGCACAGAGAGAAAAAGGATCTCTAGGAATGAAAGAATATTGAGAGAACTGTGTGACCAATCCAAATGGAACAATATTTGCATTATAGGGGTACCAGAAGACGAAGAGAGAGAAAAACAGATAGAAAGTGTCTTTGAGGAGATAATTGCTGAAAACTTCCCCAGTCTGGGGAAGAAGATAGTCTCTCAGGCAATGGAGGTGCGCAGATCTCCCAACACATGGAACCCAAGGAAGACAACACCAAGACATATAATAATTAAAATGACAAAGATAAAGGATAAGGACAGAGTATTAAAAGCAGCCAGAGAGAGAAAAAAGATCACATACAAAGTAAAATCCATCATACTATCATTAGACTTCTCAACAGAAACCTTACAGGCCAGAATGGAGTGGCATGATATAATTAATGAAATGAAGCAGAATGGTCTCGAACCAAGAATACTTTATCCATGAAGATTATCGTTTAAATTTGAAGGAGGGATTAAACAATTTCCAGATAAGCAAAAGCTGAGAGAATTTACCTTCCATAAACCATCTCTATAGTGTATATTGGAGGGACTGCTATAGATGGAAGTGTTCCTAAGGCTAAAAAGCTGTCACCAGAGAAAATAAAACCAGGATAAAGAAAGTAGACCAATTAATTACTAGACAGATGCAAAATCAAATCAATTACCACCAAAGTCAGTCAAGGGATAGACAAAGAGTACAGAATATGATACCTAATAGAGAAAGAATGGAGGAGGAGGAAAAAAAAGAACCTTCAGATTGTTTGTAATAGCATTCTAAGTAAGTTAAGTTGGACTGTTAGATAGTAAGGAAGTTACCCTTGAACCTTTGGTAACCATGAATCTAAAGCCTGCAATGGCAATAAGTACATTCCTATTGATAATCACCCTAAATTTAAATGGTCTGAATGCACCAATCAAAAGACATAGAGTCACTGAATAGATAAAAAAAACAAGACTCATCTATATATATGCTTCCTACAAGAGACTCACTTCAAACCCAAAGGCATACACAGATTAAAAGTGACAAGATGGAAAAAGATATTTCATGCAACTAATAGGGAGAAAAAGCAGGAGTTGCAGTACTTGTATCAGACAAAATAGACTTCAAAACAAAGATAGTAACAAGAGACAAAGAAGGACATTACATAATGATAAAGGGGTCAGTCCAATAAGAGGATATAACCATTATAAATATTTATGCACCCAACATAGGAGCACCGGCATATGTGAAACAAATACTAACAGAATTAAAGGGGGAAATAGAATTCATTTTAGGAGACTTTAACACACCATTCACTCCAAAGGACAGATCCACCAGACAGAAAATAAGTAAAGAGACCGAGGCACTGAACAACAAATTAGAACAGGTGGACCTAACAGACATCTAGAGAACACTCCACCCAAAGCAGCAGATACACATTCTTCTCAAGAGCACATGGAACATTTTCAAGAACAGATCATATACTAAGCCACAAAAAGAGCCTCAGTAAATTTAAAAAGATTGAAATTGTACCAACCAGCTTCTCAGACTACAAAGGTATGAAACTAGAAATAAATTACACAAAGAAAATGAAAAATCCCACAAACACATGGAAGCTTAACAACATGCTCCTAAATAACCAATGGATCAATGACCAAATAAAACAGAGATAAAGCAATATACGGAGACAAATGACAACAGTAACTCAACACCGCAAAATCTGTGGGACGCAGCGAAGGCTGTGCTAAGGGGGAAGTATACTGCAATACAGGCTTACCTCAGGAAAGAAGAACAATCCCATATGAACAGTCTAAACTCACAATTAATGAAACTAGAAAAGGAAGAACAAATGAGGCCCAAAGTCAGTAGAAAAAGAGACATAATAAAGATTAGAGCAGAAATAAATAAAATTGAGAAGAATAAAACAATAGAAAGAATCAGTGAAATCAGGAGCTGATTTTTCAATAAAATGAACAAAATAGATAAACTCCTAGCCAGACTCATCAAGAAAAAAAGAGTCTACACACATAAACAGAATAAGAAATGAGGAAGGAAAAATCACTACAGACACCACAGAAATACAAACAATTATTAGAGACTATGAAAAATTATATGCTAACAAACTGGATAACCTAGAAGAAATGGACAACTTTCTAGAAAAATATAACCTTCCAAGGCTGAGCCAGGGAGAAACAGAAAATCTGAATAGACCAATTACCAGCAATGAAATTGAATTGGTAATCAAAAAACTACCTAAGAACAAAACCCTGGACCAGATGGCTTCACTGCTGAATTTTATCAAACATTTAGTGATGATCTAATACCCATCCTCCTTAAAGTTTTCCAAAAAGTAGAAGAGGAGGGAATACTCCCAAACTCATTCTATGAGGCCAGCATCACTCTAATACCAACACCAGGCAAAGACACCACAAAAAAAGAAAATTACAGACCAATATCCCTGATGAACATAGATGCAAGAATACTCAACAAAATATTAGCAAATTGAGTTCAAAAATACATCAAAAAGATCATCCATCTTGATCAAGTAGGATTTATTCCATGGATGCAAAGATGGTACAATATTTGAAAATCCATCAACATCATCCACCACATCAACAAAAAGAAGGACAAAAACCACATGATCATCTCCATAGATGCTGAAAAAGCATTTGACAAAATTCAACATCTACTCATGATAAAAACTCTCAACAAAATGGGTTTAGAGGGCAAGTACCTCAACATAATAAAGGCCATATATGACAAACCCACAGCTAACATCATACTTAACAGCGAGAAGCTGAAAGCTTTTCACCTAAGATCGGGAACAAGACAAAGATGCTCATTCTCCTCACTTTTATTGAACATAGTTCTGGAGGTCCTAGCCATGGCAATCAGACTATACAAAGAAATAAAAGGCATCCAAATTGGTAAGTAAGAAGCCAAACTGTCACTATTTGCAGATGACATGATATTGTACATAAAATACCTGAAAGAATCCACCCCAAAACTACTAGAATCAATAATTGAATTCAGCAAAGTTGCAGGATACAAAATCAATACACAGAAATCTGTTGCATTCCTATATTCTAATGATGAACTAGCAGAAAGAGAAATCAGGAAAACAATTCCATTCACAGTTGCATCAAAAAGAATAAAATACCTAGGAATAAACCTAACCAAGGAAGTGAAAGACTTATACCCTGAAAACTACAAGACACTCATGAGAGAAATGAAAGAAGATACCAATAAATGGAAATCTATCCATGCTCATGGAGAGGAAGAATTAATATTGTCAAAATGGCCATCCTGCGTAAAGCAGTCTACAGATTCAATGTAATCCCTATCAAAATACCAATGGCATTCTTCAACAAACTAGAGCAAATAGTTCTAAAATTCATATGGAACCACAAAAGACCCCAAATAGCCATGGCAATCCTGAGAAGGAAGAATAAAGCTGGGAGGATTACATTCCCTGACTTCAAGCTTTACTACAAAGTCAGAGTAATCAAGACAATTAGGTACTGGCACAAAAACAGACACATAGATCACTAGAACAGAATAGAGAGCCCAGATATAAACCCAAGCATATATGGTCAATTAGTATACAATAAAGGAACCATGGACATACAATGGGGAAATGACAGCCTCTTCAATAACTGGTGTTGGCAAAACTGAACAGCTACATGCAAAAGAATGAAACTGGATTATTATCTAACTCCATACATAAAAGTAAACTAGAACTTTTTCCTGAATGCATCTCCTCGAGCAAGGGAAACAAAAGCAAAAATGAACAAATGGGACTACATGAAGCTAAAAAGCTTCCATACAGCAAAGGACACCATCAGTAGAACAAAAAGGCACCCTGCAGTATGGGAGAATATATTTGTAAATGACATATCTGACAAGGGGTTAACATCCAATATATATAAAGAACTCACATGCCTCAACACCCAAAAAGCAAATAACCTGATTAAAAAATGGGCAGAGGACATGAAGAGACAATTCTCCAAAGAAGAAATTCAGATGGCCAACAGGCACATGAAAATATGCTCCACATTGCTAATTATCAGAGAAATGCAGATTAAAACCACAATGAGATATCACCTCACACCAGTTAGGATGGCCAACATGCAAAAGACAAACAACAACAAGTGCTGGTGAGGATGCAGAGAAAGGGGAACCCTCCTACACTGCTGGTAGGAATGTAAGCTAGTTCAACCATTGTGTAAAGTAGTATGGAGGTCCCTCAAAAACCTAAAAATAGAAATACCATTTGACCCAGGAATTCCACTCCTAAGAATTTACCCAGAGAATACAACTTCTCAGATTCAAAAAGACATATGCACCCCTGTGTTTATTGCAGCACTATGTACAATAGCCAAGATATGGAAGCAACCTAAGTGTCCATCAGTAGATGAATGGATAAAGAAGATGTGGTACATATACACAATGGAATACTATTCAACCATAAGAAGAAAACAAATCCTACCATTTGCAACAATGTGGATGTAGCTAGAGGCTATTATGCTCAGTGAAATAAGCCAGGTGGAGAAAGACAAGCGCCAAATTATTTTTCTCATTTGTGAAGTGTAACAACAAAGTAAAACTGAAGGAACAAAACAGCTGCAGACTCACAGACTCCAAGCAGGGACTAGCCGTTACCAAAGGGGAGGGGGGTGGGAAGGGAGGGTGAAAGGGATTGAGGGGTGTTATGATTAGTACACATGGTGTGGGGGTCACGGGGAAGACAGTGTAGCACAGAAAAGACAAGTAGTGACTCTGGCATCTTACTACACTGATGGACAGTGACTTCAATGGGGTATGGGGGGAACTTGATAATATGGGTGAATGTAGTGACCACAATGTTTTTCATGTGAAACCTTCATAAGTATGTATATCAGTGATACTTTAATAAAAAAAATGCTAGCCTAAAAAAAGAAATGAGCTTCATGAAAAATTTAAATCTTGCACATCAAAAGACTATCCGCGGAGTAAAAAGGCGATCCACGGGAGAAATGTTTGCGAATCATGTCCGATAAGAGATTAAAATCCAGAATATATAGAGAACTCCTAAAACTCAACAACCTGATTAAAAAACGGGAAAGGGCTTGCATAGATATTCCCCCAGACGTGAGCAGGAAGCACGCGGAAGAGGCTCCCCATGGCTGATCGTCTGGGGGGCGCATGCTAGAGACTCAGGCAGAGAAGGGCTGGTGCAGGCGCCCGAACCCGGAACCCTGGGCGCTGTTAGGGATGTGAGATGGGGCGGCTGCTGTGAGGAGCAGCAAGGCGGCTCCTCAAGATGCCCAGCATAGCCCTCGCACGGGACCAGCAGGGCCGCTCCTGAGACCTTCAAAGGCCTGGAAGCAGGGCCTCCAAGAGCTGTGTGCCCACTGACGGGCACAGCCGCTGAACACGACAGTGAGCCACCGATGCAGCCCGGGCGCCCACAGACAGGTAAGCGGATGGGCGAACTGTGTCGACACACGTGGAGTATTATTCAGGGCCCAGAGCCCCAGGTTTCCACTGTCTTCCCTGGGCCCTAGGTCGGCTCCCTCTCCCTCCCCTGTGAAATGAGCTGGGCCCGCCCTGTCTTCTGGGGAGAGGTGCTCAGGCTGTCTTCCTTGGCCATCTTGCCAGCCATACCATCACTTTTTAAACAGCTGCTCTACCCTGACACAAAGAGCCTTTAAAAATACCAACTCCCCAGTCCCTCTCTGGCTCTCCGAGGTACAGCAGCATGCTTCTGGAGATTCAAACCCCTGTGGGTGCGCACGGTCAGTAAGGGCGGATGGGCAGGGTGGCCGCACAGCCAGGCCACCCTTCCTCAAGCCGCAGCTCTGGCTTTCCTGGGCTCCACCCCAGACCTGCAGCTGCAGCAGTCCTGGAGGTCAGCCCGTGGAGGGGCTGGCCTCCAGCCCTGAGGATGGGATGGCCCTGAGCCCCTGCCAGTGATGGGCACAGTCGGCCAGAGCCCACTGGCCTCTTCCCCAGGAGGCCGGCCTGATCGCCCTCAGGCACCTGCAGCTGCCATGCAAAACACTGTCCACTGAGAAATATGCAACCTTTGTGTTTGCAAGGGCGCTCCTGACTTGGCAATCCAATCCTCAATAAAAAGGCCTCTCTCTCCAGGAAGATTTTTGGCAAATCTCAGCTCATAACAAAGACTTCTGACGTGCAGCCCCAAGGCTGGGGGACGGATGTATCCTGGTGTGCACGGTGCCCAGACCACCGTGGGTGCTTCACCTCAACCACCCACACTGGCTGATGACTCAGTCCCGGGGCAGCAGCCCCTGAGGGCTTCCAGAGGGAGGCTCACTGTGGGAAGGGCTTCTCCCCGTGCCTACAGGTAAGCTTAGCAAATGCCCAAGAATGTCCCCTCATGGGAACTGTGGCAAAGCCACAACAAGGCAGTAAGCCCGTCTGCTGGGGTGCAGGCATGCATGGCTATCCAGGACCAACAGAGAGCTGTCATCCAGGGCCTGGGCGGTGAGCCGCTCCCATGCTGAGTGAGCCTGCCGCGTGACACCTCCAGGCCACTAGCGTGGGCCGAGCCTGCAGACAGGGGCGAGCACCCCGAGAGGAGGTGCCACGTCTGGAGCAGGAAGGGCGGCTTGTCTGCAGTCACACCCGACAGGAACCCGAGCCGATCCACTCACAACAGTGCCGCCCAGGAAGATCAGACGCAGCTCTCCAGCAGCCGAGGGCCCCCTGCTCTGTGGCTCCACACAGCGTGTTGTTGGCCCTTCCACATGCACGTCCCCTCAGGGCCAGCACCACAGAGGAAGAACCTCTGCCAGCCTCACTGGGCCAAGCGTGCCCTCTGCCTGGCCCCCGGCATGTGCTGGCAGGTCCCCCAGGAAGGCAGAGCTCTCTGCTGACCTCGGCCTTGCCGGTCTCCTCCCTCTGGGGGCCATTCACCCGTGCACACCGGGGATGCCCACGCAGCTGAGCCCGCTTGGCAGGGAGCCCCTGAGCGCCCCAACCTCAGAGTCAACGCCTCGGCACCCAGGGCATCCCACGGATGCTGCTCCATCCCTCCCCGGATGAAGCAGCCCTGCCCTGAAAGGCATGCCCACCTGCGGCAGCAGCTGAGACCTGGCCTGCCCTCGGCCCGTCACGGCCCCGTCGCTCCCGCCACCAGCACCTGCAGACCCGGAGCCGGCCTCAGCCCCAGGTGCTGAGCGGCGGGCACGTGGCCGGGTGGTGGCTGAGGGTGGCCTCTTGTGGGGAGTCGCTCACGCCCTCTCCCTGCGGTGCCCGTGTGCTTGGCGCTCATCGGCCTGCGTGCTCCAAAGCCACAAGAATTCACCGCACTCGCGCTAGGCAGAGGGCGGAGGGGGCCGCCTGCCGCTGAACCGGAGGCAACGCCCCTTTCACGGGGCAAAAACAAGCCACAGCTGGGAGAGGGGCCTGCCCAGCAAGAGGCCTGGGCTCGCTGCGGGGGAACCATGGGGGGAGGCGCCCGCGTGGCCGGCCTGGGCCCTTCCAAGCCGGTGCCCGCTTGTCTCACCAGGCCCTGACCTGATTCCGCCCGGCAGTGGCCATGCTGTCCGGCCCGCCGTCCATCCTCCGGCTTCCGCAGGCTCACGCACAGCAGCCAGCTGCTAACAGCCTCCCTCCCTCCTTCCTGTGCTCGCTCACCGCACCCGTTTCTGTGCCCTGGGATCCCCTCCACACAGGCTGGCACCTCAGGTCTGCCTTGGGGGCCAGGCTGGGAGAGCTGGTCCGGGGAGTGGGTGCAGAGAGCGGCCTCAGGGAGGGAAGCAGGGACCCGGGGGGAATCCGGGTGGGGCTCTGGAAGTATGTCGCCCAGGCTCCAGCAGCTGTGGACGACTGTGGGGGGAGGCGCCCTGGGATGGACCAGGACCAGGGGCGGGGCGGTGGGGCAGCAGGGTCATGTCACACCCGGGTTGTGCGGTTGACAGGCTCCCGGAACAGCTCTGGGGCTGTGCACCCTGGAACTGGCAGCTCAGGTGGACAGCTCCCAGCCTAGGGCGCACCCTTGAAGCACCAAGGCCTCGGGGGGGCGGGTGCAAGGGCTCCCCTCTCCGGTCCACAGGGACAGCAGGGCAGGGATCATCGGGAAGGCAGAACGGCCTTCTCAGGGGCTGACTGCACGGCCTTAAGAGGCTTTGGTGTCAATGTCAGAACCCTGGTAGGAGGTGGGGCCCTGGCCTGGGTGGGGACGCGCGTAGAGACCTGGGCTGAGAGAGGCTGGCTCCACTCCTGTCAGAGGACACCTGCCGTTTCTCAGACTGGCTCCTGTCCCTGTTACCTCAGACCCACAGCCACAGCGAGCCTGCATGGGAGTGTGGGCCTCGGGCAGGAGCCAGGCCTCCGGAAGGTGGGAATGCAGAGTGGACATCCTGGGGTGCAGGGCCCCACTGGACCCAGAGGCCAGGCCCTTCCACGGCAGGGGTGCTGAGGGGCCCATCGCGGCATCCCCGTGGCAGCAGGAGACCTGCTGTGACCCAGCTCCCAGCATCCATGGTAACGTCAGGATGCCAGGTGGCAGCAGCGGCCGCGCTGGGCCTTCCGCCCCACCACACGCTGCCCCTGGTAGGGGCTGGTGACAAGACTGTGGCCTGATGCGTGTGACCAAAAGATGCCTGAGAGCCGGTGCCAGGAACCTGGTGCCGCCTGGAGACTCCACTTCTTCACTCCTGGAGGGTCCCAGGTGAGTCAGGCTGCAGCCCCATGAGGAGGGAGAGCTGACGCCTTAGAGGAGTTCCACCTCCACAGGAATGCAGAATAAACTCCCAGTCCCCAGGGCCTGCAGCCGCCTGCACAGGGCCAGTGCCAGGGGAGGACCAGACGACCTGAGGTGCCCCCCTGGGCCCCGGGGAGCCTGAAGGGGAGGGAGAGGTCCCGCTGCACACAGGCTGTCCCCTACTGGGCACACCTGCTCCTCTCATCTGGGGCTTCAGCCCTGTGCCAGCCATGCTGGGGCTCCCGCATTTTTCAGAGGAGAACCCTGGGCTGGGAGAGGCGAGGGGAGTGACCGGCAGGAACGGAGCCACAGTGGGCTCGGGCTCCCCGCCGGGAGCAGACTCCAGACGGACAGGCCGCCAGCACCAGGCGGCAGCGTGGCCTGCTCTGCGCAGGAAGGCGGCATTAACAGGTAATTGGGTTACGTGTCTGCCCTGGAGACAGAGGCAGGGCAGCTCCCATTCCAAGGCTCAGAGGGTGGGACCCCCAGGCCCCTCACCCCCAGGGGCCCGATGACACAGTGGGTGCCGGGGAGAGGCCAGTGGGAGAGAAACTAAGGGGGCGGCTGGTGAGTTCCCACTGACGAAGCTCCCAAATTCAGAATTTTAGGACGAGAAACAGTGAGAAAGCGACGTGAGCGTTCATTAAGCTTCCGGTGAGGCGGCACCACAGGCCCTCCCAGCTCAGGCCCCACCAGCCCCGCAGGCCCTCGCCCTCGGCCTCCCTTCAGTCGCCCCCTCATCTGACGTCGCCCTGGCCAAAGGCCTTTTGGCAAAGCCTGCTTTCATTTCCTTCCAAATGCTGACAGAAGAAAACTGAATTTTAATAGGTTCCTGCTGTTTCTCAAGCCAGTTGACCGGAGCTGCGGGTCTCAAGGCAGCGTCCGATGTGCCCTGGGCCCCGTATGCGGCTCTGTTGTCATTGATAAGCCACCCCCGTCCCGCCCCCGGGCTGCCGACCCCCCACGGAGGCCCAGCCTTCAGGACCACGGCTCTGGCTCCTGGAGGAATGATGAGCACAGACCCAGCCGTCTGACAGCCTGCCCAAGACCCCGCCGAGGCCCTCCGACAGGCCCAGGGGGTCCGGGTCCTCAGAGCCGGGAGAAAGGCTCCAGACCAGGCCTGGCTCTGGAGGCTGGACCAGCCCCCCAGTCCACAGGGATGTCCCCCGGTCCACAGGGATGTGCCCCGGTCCACGGGAAGCTCTCTGCAGTATCTCCTCTTTCTCAGCTCTGTGCTCACTTCAAGTCACTGACCGCACCTTAGCCTGGACCTAGTGGGGGCCCCGCCTCAATGTGCCCTACTGACAAGCCTGCCCCTCCCTGACTCCCGGCCTGGCTTTGGGTAGCTGCCCTGCAGGGGCTGGGCCATCGGTCGGAGGGGCTCTGCCTAGACTTGGGTGGGCCCCACGCCCCTCCTGCCCTGTCCAGCCTGTGGTTCCTCTGCCCTCGTCTCTGCCGAGATCCCGGCCTCTGGCAGGGCCACCCGTGCTGGTCCGCACCCTCGGGTAAGCGGTGGGAGAAACACTGACCTGGGAGCTCTTTCCTAGTTCGTCCACAGACAGGGCTACTTGGCGGCTCTGATATATACACCCTTTTCTCAAATTCTCGGTAAGCAGAAGTCATGGGAGAGAGGCAGGCCCCCACTGCTGGCTGAACCGTCCCTGAGGCTAGTTTTCGCGGCCCGACTGGCAGCGGCACGAGGCTTTGGGACCCGACGGCGTTTTATAATGCGGACGCTCTGCTCCACATCCTCTTCCAAGGGCACAAACCCCGTGCTTCCCTCTGGTCATTACAAAAATGAACGTGAACCCAGAGCAAGGTGGCCTCGTGCTCACGGCCTTGCAGCTTTGGCTCTCTCTGCCCCTCCGCCCCACGCAGGGCGCAAACCGGCGTCTCTGAGCCCTCTGGGGCTCCTCCCCGGGCGGGTGCACTGGGCGCGTCAGAACAACTCGCCCCCAGCATGAGAAACCAAGACGAGAAGGTCTGACCCGGACGGAAAGTGAGATGTGGGGCCCAGCGGCACTGCCGAGGGGCTGGCCAGGACCCCGCGAGGAGCCCCCTGCTCCGTAGCCCCTCAGTGGGGGGAGGCAGGGGAAAGCCCCAGGGTGAGCTCCGGTGGGGAGCTGTACCGGTGACCTCTCCACAGTGAGTGCAGCAGGTGCCGACCCCTCAGGGCTGTCCCAGAGCTACACCAGGCCACTCTGCACCCCAGCTCCGCGGGCTGCGTGTGGAGTGGTGGGCAACTGGGGGCCGCAGCCCCAAGGAGCAGCGACAGCAGAAGGTGACCCGGTGGAACCAGGGTCCCCAGGCTGAGCGCTGGCTCGGAAGCGCTCCCGGCCAGGCACCCCGCTGCCCGGCAGGACCAGGTGTGACCCTTTCTGGAGAGGGGCACACTCGCCCGAGACCTCAGAGAAGCCCCACAAATGTTCCCAGATGGTGGCCAGCCCGCACCTATCGGCAGCCAGGGAAGCCACAGAACAGGCAAGCAAGCAAGCCCCAGTCACGGCATCAGCAAACAGGGCTTACCTGGGGACAAGTCTTCCTGTTTTTAAAGTAGACTTCATTCGTAGAGCAGTTTTAGGTCACAGCAAAATCATGCTGAAAGCTCAGCATTCCCATCCACCCCTGCCCACTGTGCATAATCTCTCCTACTTTTTTAAAGAAGGAAGTTTCATGTTTGAAAATAACTTCATGGAGTAAAGAACTTAGAAAGTGATATGCCAAACCTGAATAGAGAGGGACACACCTTTAGGAAAACAGATGCAGCAACTGAAATTAAAAACATGGAGGACCCTTTGGCAGCAAATGGGACAGACACGAGGCACTGGAAAGTAATTCTGGAAACTGAAAAGAAGGAACACCTAGAATCAAGCACAAAGAGACAAAAAAGAACACACACAGAGGAGAGCCCGGGAAGCACACAGGACAAGATCTGAAGGAAAACGAGGAAGAAACTTAGAAGCAAAATTTGAAGATGAAGTGGTTGCAGATTCTCTGGGATTGAAGGACGACAGTCTAAAGATTATAATAAGCCACAACAACCTAGACACGTCATGAGACTTGAGGGAAAGAAACAAGGAGAAAGAGGAAATAAAATCTGCCAGAGGAAAGAGGCTTTGGTTTGCATAGGGGACAGACGGGCCGTCAACTATGTTCTCAACAGAACAGCCAGATCAGGCATCGGACATGCTTTCAAAAAATACCTGCCAAACAAGAATGCTACCTCTGGTAAGATATTTGCACCTTCACTCTTGAAAGAAAGAATTTTTCAGGCCAAAAAAAATCCACAGAGAGAGAATGGTGCCGGTCGGAACACGGTGCCAGCACTGCAGAAAGGGTGTGCGGGCGTCCTGCAGGGGCCGATGGGCAAGAAGAAAGGCGGAGCGCAGAGACCCAGACGAGCAGGCGGCGGGGAAGGCCGACGGCCGTGTCACGAACAGGACGGACATAAAATGACAGCACGAGACCTGAGTTAGGAGGGGGAGGAAACAGCGCCCGGAAACTGTCAGAGGGTCCGCAGGGCGGTGGGAGGACAGGACAGAGATGGAGGCCCTGTTCCTCCAGAGCCACCGAGGAGGAGGGGATGACATGAGGGCCGAGCCCCCGTCTAAATCCACGGCCCCCGAGACTCCACACACAGCAGGCTCACTGGGTGCCCAGGAAAGCAGACCCAGACTGACCGACATAGAGAGACACTTAGCAAAATAACTAGATTTCAAAGCTAAAGATGGAATCCACAAGGCCTCTGGCAAAAAGACCGATTGCTCCAGTGTCAAAAGAATGAGGCTGGCGTCAGATTTTTGAAAACAAGGAAGCCCGGAAACCATGGAGAAACACACAAAATCAATGAGAGAAAAACACGAACCAAAGACTTTAGAACCAGAGCAGCCTGAACATCCTGTGGTTCCAGAAAGTAAGAAAATGCTAAAAAAATTTTAAATTAATTCATTAGCTACTTTTTATAACAAAGAAAAATGGGGCTTCTGAAAGGACACAGTAGCCAAACTGAAGCTGTTCCAAAGGCCCGACACTGGGACACTTTGTTGAGCAAAATAAATACTGTTACTTTTGGATCTTAAGCCAGGAGCAAAACAATTATCTGTGTGTCTGTCCTGATGCCCATAAATAATTGATGAGTGACTGAGGCGAAGCCACAGCCTCTGCCCTCCGAGGAGTTCCCGTGAGCAGCGTGGACGGGAAGGAGGCTTGGGGAGGTGCGCAGCCAGCGGCCTCGCAGGAATGACGCGGGCACAGCACGCCCGGTGCCAGCGCTCCCCGTGGCAGGGTCAGAAGGGGGTGTGCACCGTCTCCACGTCCCTCCTGAGGCAGCGGGGACGTCACCTTACAGTGGAGCGGCCCAGCGGCCACAGCCTGACCCAAGCACTGTTGGGGGGTGTAAAATGGTGCAGCCACTATTTAAAGCCTAAGTCAGCCCCTCAGAATACCAAGCAGCAAGGCCACTTCTGGGTGTGCACCCAAAGGAAATGAAAGCAGGGTTCCAAGAGAGATCTGCACCCTATGTTCACAGCAGAGTTATTCACAATGGCCAAGAGGATGGAGCAGCCTGGGCGTCCCTCACAGAGGCACGGATATGTACGGTGGAATGAATGACACTTAGCATGAACACGAAGGACACTCTGACACCTGCTACAACATGGACCAACCTTGAGGACCTCATGCTGAAGGAAATAAGCCAGACAGAGAGAGACGAGCTGTGTGGGTCCACTGGCCAAGGGCCCTGCCGTAGCCGCATTCATGGACCAGAACGTAGACCAGCGGGGTCACGGGCAGGGAGGAGAGTGTTTAATGGGGACCGAGTTTCTGTGTTGCAGGGTGAGAAAGCCATGGAGCCGACAGCGGCAATGGTTGCCCAGTGGTGTAAACACGCTGACGCCCCTGAGCTGTGCGCTTAAAGTGGTTCAAAGGTTAATTTTATGTTGTTTTATAGAAACAGCAAAAAACCAACCCCATGGGCTGACCTCTGCCCTGCGCACGTGCGTTCCAGGCTCCGAGTGTCAAGACCACTGCAGCGCCTGGCCCCCGGTCCCTCCCTGCCCTCCAGCCTCGCTGCCCTGCTCCTCTGCGCCCCTCCACACCCTCGGCCAGCTGTGTCCCGGCCACCTTCTCTGGCCTCCACAGCCAGGTTAGAGGCCACGTGGCAGGCTCTTGGGGGATGGAGAAACTCTGTGGTGGCCCTGTCACAGCGGAAACTTTACACATGCAGGGTGGCCAAAGGCATGTCTGTCTGGCCACTGGCCCTCCCAGAGGGCAGGGACCATGTCTGTCCTGTGCACCTATCCCAGCGAGGCCCACAATGCTGGCCCAGAAGAGGTAACTGGCAAATGTTTGCTAAGGGAATGAAGTCCGCTCCCAGCAAGCCACCAGCGGAGCCACGAGGGGGCAGTGCTGACAGCTCTGTGGGGCCCCGCGGCCCCCCGGGCACCATGCACGTCCCTGGGGAACAGCGTCCAGGTTCAGCCTCCGGCCCACGAGCATCTTTCTCTGGGTCCCCGGGCAGGTCACTGTTGGCCGCACGCTGGGTGACTGAGTGTGCTCACCACCTCACCTGCCTCGAAAGCCCAGGAGGCCCTTGCCGGCCACCCTCTCCTGGGATGAGGGGCACATGTAGGGGGCAGGATAATGGGGGAATGCACCTCATCTTTCCAAAAGAAAAAACTTGGTTTGATTTCGCTCCTGGCTCAGCTGCAGCTCCTTATTCTTCTTCTAGGATCTTAATTCAAGTGTTACAGGGACCAGCACGAATTGCATTAGAACCGCTCTCTGAAGTCCTGCACTTGCAGAGGCCTCTGGGAGCTCCCTTCCCCCAGAATCGGCCAATTATAGCGGGTCCCCCTGCCCTCTGAGCCCTGCTGGTCACCCTCCTGGTTGGCCAGGTGGAAACACGCCACCTTCCACCTGCCTCGGCACGTCTGCCCTGAAGCCTCCAGACGTCGTGGAGACCTTGAGGCTGTGCGGGATTCTTGTGTAAAGAAGTGTCTGGGGCAACAAAACCCAGCCGTGTTCTCCTGCATTGCCTGCCTTAGCTCTGCTGTTGGCACCAAGGACGCCAAACTAGAAAAGCTTGGATTAGAAGCAGCAAGTCAGCAGGATACCTCTTTAAGATAGAAAAGGTACAATACAAAGGATTTGTACAATATAATAAAAATGCAAAAGAAAGATACCAAAAACCTAAGATATCTTACCAAACACAGCCACATTAAGAAATAAATGATAGCAAAGCTCATCAAGGAGGAAAGGCCGTTGTTTATAGAACCCGCTAAGGGAAGTTGACAAGGGGCAGCTCTTCACAGCCTGGTTTCATTCATAGTTTGTGATATCGTGGTGATTAGTGTGAATCACAGCTGCAGGGGAATCGTCAGATCAGAGGCTGGAGGCAGACCTGGTGCTCGACCTTCTGGTCTTTAAAGGGGGGGAAGCCCACGGCAGGCGCCCAGCTTGCCACCCTCTCCCCACACCACCCGTGTCCTTTTCATTCACGGCTTGAGGGCCCGGGTTCAGTTCCCTGGCCAGAACGGGAGGGAGGGGACACTGGGGACACAGCCTGGACTCACCACAAAGGGGAGAGAAGAGGGCAGGGGGCACAAACCAGGGCCAGAAAGATGTCCAAGCCTCAGCAGACCACATCCAGCCTTGAAAGCCGTGTGATACAGTGAGGCACACTTTGCCCTGACGGCCACGGCCGGGCTCACGGCCTGCCCCGCGCACAGCTGGGTGGTCCAGGGCTCACAGTGCCCCCTGGCCCCCTCCTGCCACACCAAGCTTCTGCTGGGTTCACATCTCCTCCTCAGGGTGACACCTGCACAGACACTGTCTGAGGGCGTGGAGGTGGGGGAGCGCCAGGGCCTTGATGGAGCTGTGAGCCCAGCACCCCTTGGCTCAGCCGGGTCCCCAGGGAAGATGCTGGCCTGTGCCTTGGGCACCCCTGGTGCAGGGAACACAGCTCTTGCTGGGTCCACCTGTTCCTGCCTTGGGACAGCTGCCCCGCATCCTGCCTCCCCAGCCCTGCGCAGGGATCCTGCCTGGGTGTCCCCGATGGGGCTGTGCCTCGCCCTCTCCTGCTCCTTGTGGGCCATGCCTTCCCTCGTCTTCCCACTGACAGCCAGGTGCCTGTCTGCAGTGCAGCCTTGATCCCAACACGCCCTTGACACCTGGGCGCACGCTATTTTGTCTGACCTACAGTAAAGCCCTAAAATAAGAGAGTCCATCAGGGGTTGCTCCTGATGGCAAAGGATTAAATTCAACACAAATGCCTAATTATAAGGGATCGATTAAGGAAATGGCTGAATGTTACAGACCCTACAGATCATCTTTTCATTGATTTTTGAAAATGCTCACAATGTGACATAAAGTGATTATAGTATGATCCAAATTATGTGTGTTGAGGGAGGTTTTCCACTGGTGCTGGTCAAGAGGTCAGTGGGTACCAGTGGCGTCTAGTTGTGGACGGAGAGCATGGTCTTGGGGAGCTCGAGCCACAGTTTGGGGGGCTTCCACAACAAGAGCCGGTTCTCACAGCTCCAGGGCCGAGCACCCAGCTCAGGGTGCAGCGAGGTGGGGTTCAGGTGAGTGCCTCTTCCTGCCCCTGGCTGCGAGCTATGGCATAAGAGCTCTCCTCTTTCAGGGGCGTCAGCCCCACCACGGCTGCCTTATGACCTCTGCTAACCCTGACCACCTCGAAAAGGCCTGCCTCCAAATACTGGCAGATTGGGGGTTAGAGCTTTTCCACATATGGATTTGGGGGGATGCAGAGATTCAGTCCACATACTTCCTGACCACGCAGGAGCACCCTCTGCAGGCTTTAATCACAGGTACTACCGACTGGATTGTGCTTTTCTGCAATTTTAGAACTTCCTTCATAATCAGAAAGTGAAGGCTGGTGCAGAGGGCCCCAGTGCTCCTCAATGTAATGGTGGGGCCTGGGGAGCGGGTGGTCCGCACACCTGAGAGGGCCCTATGCTTTCCACATCGGGTCTCCATGGCCCAGGCTGGAGGCCGAGGGAGGAGGCCAGAGGAGGCCCCCCACTGTAAGGTCAGTGCCAGAGGGAGTGGGGGTCCCAAGGTGGCTCGCCTGGAGAGCATAGCATGACGCTGACTGCAGGGCCTCTTGCAGGCAGATCAGCTGGGGAGGTGTGACCCTTTTACTGAGCTCACGCAGGAGGCAACCTTTAGCCGGGGGTCTTGGCAGGGTGCTGAGGACAAGGCCTTGCCAGTCTGTGCTGGACACGGCACAGCTTCGTCACCCGAGACACGTGGTCGAGGCCACTGTGTTGGAGGAGGGCGGCGGGCAGGGCTGGGGACACAGGCCGCAGCAGACGCCCACAAGTCCCTGGACTCCCACCAAGAGGCACAGACCCTAATTGCTGGTTTCAAGGCTCAAGACAAGGCCCTTCCCTTCTGCAGGTCTCAGGCTTCTCTCTTGTAGATGATTCTCCGTGGTACTGTCATCGCCTCCCCGGAAGCTCCGTGAGGACAAGGCCCTGGCCTGGCTCCCGGGGTGCCGCCGCCTCAGCCTGCCTCGAGGCCCCCCGCGAGCCTGCTCAGGAGTCTCCCAGGCCTGCCCTGGACACGACACCGTACCAGGCGGAGAAATCAGAACAGTGCCGGCATGGAGCCAGGGCCGTGGAACGGGTGGCTTTTTCTTCATCATTAGATCCTTCCTCACCTTTTCCGTGTGCTGCCCTTGGTCACAGTCTCCTAGATCTTGCCAAGTATCATGCAGGCAGATTTGTGCTGCTGAAACCCCAGACCCTGGAACTCGCTCACCCTGACGCCACCAACCACCCCCAGGAAAGGCAGCCCTGTGTGCTGGCTCCCAGGAGAGGCCGGCTGCGGCGCCGTGCCTGCGGCTGTGGGCATCTGAACTGACCCCCACGCGCCTGAGCTCTCTCTCCTTCGGAATCTGGTTCTCGGCAGGTGTCATCAGCATTGATAATAAACACCAGGCCACACCTGTGTAAATATGTTCACTACGATAAAGTCCTGAAACAATAATGGGCTTATTCAGTGATACATTGTGTGCTTGAAAACCCTATTTTAAACTGGAATATTTTCTATCAGCCCCCAAGAGAAATGCCTGATTATAAAAGTTCCTCTTTCCAATTATCTTCCCTTTGGGAGAAGGCAGACAGTCCAGGTAAGGAGTGAGGTGCCAGGCTGTCAGCTCCACCCAGTTAGCGGGAAGGCCCCCAGCAGTTCTTTCCTGCCACAGAGCAGCCCCTGGCCCAGGCAGCCCTGGACATGCCCCGTGGGTCCCCAGCCTGGAAGCCAAAGACGGACGCCGCCAGGCAGGGTGCTTCCCCCTGAACGCACACCAACGCTCTGCGGACACATCCTGAGATCCCTCTAGGAGGGGTGTTTTTGTTCCTTAACACACAGGCTTACAAGGTAGTAAGCAGAGACCTACGAGCCACGGACGTGGGAGGAAGCGCGGCGGGCCGGGGGAAGCTCTCCGCTCCTGGGCACAGAGCCGCCCTCAGAAAGGCGGTGCGGGTCCTGCTTGTGTTACTGAGCCACAGACGGGCTGCCCGGTGGGAGCCCTCTGCACCCTCAGCAGAACCTCCCGGGGCTTCCTGCAGCCAGGCCAGAGCCTCCATCTGCCCGTCATCGCGTTCTTCTGCGCAGACGAGCTAGAGACCCTTGAGTCACTCCTTCACCGCAGGACGGGAGTGACTCGCAGCCGCGGGATGCCCCAGGAAGGAACCACAGAGGCGGGTCAAGGGGCAGGCGGGAGGTCTTTAGGAAAGCTAAGAGACGGCCTCCTTTCTGACCCCTGACCCCATCAAACCTTCATTATGTGCCTCCCAATTTTGTGCGCCTCTGACAGCTGTGTCGCTACCCCCGGAAATGGGAACAAGTGAGATCTTAAAAGGGGACACACACACACACACACACACACACACACACACACACACACACACACACACACACACACTCCGCACCGCACCCTCCGGAGCCGCGCCTTCCCTGGGCAGCTCCGTTGGCCACGCGGAAGCCCCGAGTGGCTCTGACCCCCTGCGCCAGCATCTGCCCACCCCCAGGCTGGCCCCCAGCCGGCGTCCCCGCCTCTGTACTTGCCATCGGCCCCCAAGCGTTCCCAGGAAATGGCAGCGACTGAGATGGATGTGGCTGGCCCGCGGGGGAGGCCTGGAGAGGCAGAGAGGACCCCCCGCCCGGGGCAGGGGGCCGCGGGACCCCGGCCACCGGGATGTCACCCGCCGCCCCCGACCACACCCAGGCCACCTTCAGGCAACCCCTGCCCGCCCCCGAGCCACCTCCGGTCCCCCTCTGGCCTCCCCGCGGGTCACCCTCAGGCCAACGTCCACCGCGGGCGGAGCCGAGCGGGCCTGCTTCCCACCACCCCGCGGCGCAGGGAGGCCCGCCGGCGGCAGAGCGCAGCATGGTGCCAGGCGCGGCGGAGCGCAGAGGCCCGGGGGCGGCGCTTAGGGCCGGGGCCAGGGCCGGGCGGCTCTCACCGAGGCTCCCGGCAGCGGCGTCCAAGGACCCCTCGGCCATGGCAGCGGCGCTGCGCGGGCGGGCGCCCTAAACCCAGGCCCTTCCCGAGCGCCCCGCTACCGGGCCGCGCGGCCCCGACACCCCCAGCCCACCTCTTGTCCTCTCCGCGCATCTGACTCTTCAGGAGCGGGTCCGCAGCCTATTCGGATCAGGAAACGACGTTGCTGAAAATAACCCGGCTGCGCGGAGCGCGAGGAGAGGCAGCCCGGAGCCGAGCCGGCCCTGCCCTCTGCCGCCGCCGCCGCGCCTCACCCGCGCGCAAGGGCCGAGTCACTCACCACGCTTCGTGGTGCAGATCAGCGGCCATGCAGCGTCGCGGGGCAGGTGCACGTGTGTTTCAGCCGTTGATTCTCGGCTTCTCATCTCCAAATGCTGCCTTCCACCGCCGAGGAGGCAGAATTGCGCTTTGGAGCCTGGCATGGAACCAATCACACCCGTGCTCGCGGTTACATCCACAATCCGAGCGTTGAGCGGGGCCTCTGGGGCCCGCGGGCATGGGCATTCCAGCTCCAGGTACATGCTCAGGTCCCTCCGACTGTAAAGCGCCCGCCCCTTGGATGCTGGGGAGTGAGCGAGTTAATGCCAGTGGGAAGGGCGAATACTGTGCCGTGAAAACCTGCACTCCGGGAATCGCCCCTTAGGGGTACATTCCTGCCCCGGGTTTACACCAGGACTTACACTCCAACAGATACCAACCCTTTGGGCGTGGAGAGCAAATGTTTTTGCAAGTGGATCACTAAGTATGATGGCGAGAGGGGCCTCACCCACTTTTCTGCCTTCTTCCTGGACCCAAGCAGTCTGGCCTCAGAAAAGCAGCCCCCTTTACTGACTGCTGGCTAAGAACACGTCTGACAGCACAGAACTCAGTCTTGGAGGGCTGTTTTCCCACGGGCCTCTGTGCTGCCTTTAATGGGCCAGCGGCCATTCCCTGCTGTCTGGCTGGGAGACCCAATGGGACCTGTAAGTCCCTATATGCCCGCCCCTCACCGCACCTCTCTGGGTCCTGGGCAGAGGCAGTGCGGGCAGGTCAGTGTGAAGGCGAGAAAGCGTTGAATGGGTCTGTGATGGCGCTCCTGGTGGAAGGCTGGTGGGCGAGCATGGAGAAGCCACTCCCAGGATAAGCATCTACTCCCGCAAGTCCACTGGACTCGGTCCCCTGCCAGAGGCTGCTTGCTCCCCCGGGTGTGTCATGGGTCTCAGCTGCTGTGAGACTGAGTGATTGGGGGGCAGGAGCCAGCTTGGCCTTGGTGGGGGAGATGAGTGTTAACCCCTAGACCACCACCCACCCACCACCACACTCTTTCATGGGCTTTTTGTGCAAAGACCGGACTGGCAGGGAAGCAGTTGGCTGACATCTGGGAACGGGTCACCTTCCTCACTGGCCTGGGGAGAAGTTTTTGGTGAATATGCACAAGGGACCCAGGCATGATCACATCCGAGACCCCTCCAGAGGGCCTGTCCCCAGGCCTCCCTAACCTGGACCCTCCAAACCTGTTCCTTCCAAGTGCCTGGCCAACCGTGTAGATGAACATCACAGTCAACTCTCTTTCCAAGTGCAGCAGATACAAACACACTGCTTGCAGTTGCTGCTGGGGGACTCCCCCCCCACTCCAGGGCCAGTTCCCGCAGGGCTGCGATAGTCTTGGTCCTCTTCTAGCCAGTACTAGCATGGCACACGGGATCACCTGGGTCCCAGGCTCCAATTCCTAGCCATTAGCCAGCTTGTCTTAGGGAATGTCCATCACACCACAAATGCAAGAGGAGAGCCGGGAGTGCCGTGGGTGCAGGTGCACCGGAGGGAAGGCTACCTGGATGTCTAGGACATGCTGGAGAACAGTACTGCACCAGCTGCCCGGGCTGCTGTAACAAAATCCCACAGCCTGGGGGCTTCAACAACAAAAATCACTTTTCTCACAGTTCCAGAGGCAACCCTGCAGCCTGCATCCCAGCCCCCCATGTGCCCACCGCCCCTCCTTAGGCTTTACCTCCACCCATCTCTCAGTAGGTGTCACCCCTTCCCACCCCATCCTTTCTCTCCCCCCGCATCCAACCCGCACCCAAGCCTCAGCCCCCTGGACCACGAGTGTTGTGAACACCCCACCCAGTGCTGATCCTACATGCTCCCTTCCCGGCCCATTTCTTCCCCAGCAGTGAATCCTGTCCACTGCACAGACCACAGGCTTTCAGACCTCCTGAACTCCCTCTTTTCATCCTATGTGTACCCATCACAAACCCTGTTGGCTCTCACTTAAAACAACTGTACCTGCAGATCTGACCAGAAAGAGGGATGGAAAGATGCACAGAGAGAAGGACCGACAGAGGGAGAGACGCACGAGTGGATGGCGGAGGGATGGGCAGGTGAAGAAATGGATGAAGCTGTACTTGACTGCATTCAGTTTCTTAGAAATGGAGGCACTGTTCTGGATCAGGTTCTTGGAGAAAAACACCTGCTCTGGAAGTCAGGTAACCAGACGTGTTCACAGAGGCAACTGAACCCCCGGCAAGCACCTTGGCTGGCTCCGTAGCCCAGACCTGCTGTTATAACCTGCCCTGCCAGCATCCCCGAGCACCGCTGAGGACCCACTCCACTCCTGAGCTCCTGAACTCGGCAACAGCACCACAGGGTGGTTAGGAGTGGAACCCAGGAGCCGCATCACCCAGGCTCAGACTCTAGCTTTCCCAAGACCCTCCTTGTGGCGTTCTGGCTTCCTCATCTGTAAGACGCGCATGAGCTGTGTACACGGAGAGATGCAGAGACATGCACACAGCATCTGTCATCACACAGGTGACACCACACCTCTGGCATAAAAATCAGGCCTTGAGTAACAGACCCATGCAGCCTCTTGCTATGGATGGGATGCTTGCAGCCCCTCCCAAATGTGCATGTTGACACCCTGTTCCCCAACGTGATGGCACTGGGGATGGGGCTTCAGGGCTGTCACCAGGGTTAGATGAGGCCGCCAGGGTGGCCCCAGGCTGGGGTTAGTGTCCTGATAGAAGCCAGAGAACTTGCTCCCTGTATCTCTCTCTCCGCCATGTGAGCAAGCCATCGGCAGCCTGGACGCCGGCCCCCGCCAGAACCCGACTGGGCTACAGAACCATGAGAAATAGGTGTTTGCTGTCTAAGGTGCCCAGCCAAGGAAACTGTAGCAGCCTGAGCTGACCAGGACGCCTCTTCTGCTGTCTCAGACATGTGCCTTTCACCCAACCCAGCCACGAAGCACTTGGGGACACATGCCTTGGGCCATGCCTATGCACCCCTGTGGGTCCGCCTGAGGGACACCCTGACCATGGGCCTCCTGACCCACTTTACTCCCTCCTCAGGCCCGGCTCACACACCGAGAACACAGCCACATCTGGAAACTTCATGCTGGCTCATGTGACACCCCATTGTGTGCAGACTGTACACACGGTATGTAAACACGGTGCAACTCTCTGCTCACCCTGCAATTTCACTCCCAAGACCTTCCAGGGGCTGGGTTTTATTCATATTTGAGTCCTCCCTTCGCCAAAGCCAGACCTCAGCTATACAGTGCCTAGTAAACACTGCATGCTCGACAAGATGCGCTGAGCCTCCCTGCAGGATGGACTTGGGGCACCCTTCCTTCCTCTCCCTGAGAGGCAAGGCTCAGTACCTAAAGAAATTCTGCATTTTGCCTCATTCATTTCTCCCCCAGTCTTTTGTGATGCCAAGTCCCAGACATATAGGAGGGTGTGGAGAACTGTATGTGAGCACGCCTATGTGCACCACGTGGATTCTACGGTCACTGTATTGCAAGCTCTGCTTTACCTCTGTCCCTCCTGCCCCCCATCAGCCTAACTTACCTTCTGCTGTATTTCAGAGGAAGCTGCAGACCGCGGGGCTCGTCCTCCCTGAGCAATGCAACTTGCTTGTGCTTCACTGGCCTTCAGTATTTGTCTCCGGCTCCTTTCCTGGGATGGAGAGATGAAGTTGAGAGTCAGTGAGAGGCACAGATGTGAGGTGAGTTTTACCAACGGTACACGTCTGTGTAGCCCAAGCCTGTCAGTACACAGAACACGACCACCTCCCCAGTGTCCCCAACCTTCCCAGTCAGTCCCACCCCACACTCCCAGAGGCAACCACCCTTCTGGTATTTTTCACTATAGATTAAACGTGGCCTGGAAGTTCACGTCAGTGAACCATTCAGTGGTAACTCGTGTAAGGCTTCCAGACCAATGCGTATCAGTAGTTCGCTCCCATTTGCTGCCGGACATTATCATGTTGCATGAATCTTCAGTTGTTCCTCTGGTCTGCTGAGGGCAGCAGCCTCCCAGTTTGGGTCCACAGTGAGTAAAGCTGCCGATGAGCATCCTGCACGCCACCCCCGCCTGCGCGCGCTCAGGTCTGCAGGCCTTGGACAGCAGGGGGCGGCCGTGAGCCAGCGGACAGAAACCAGGTTTTCTGGTGTGTGTGGGGGAAGTGGGCTTGTTGTGGAGGAGGCCTCCCGGCACAGGCCCGGCGTTACTGACGTTTCTGGGACAGACCCCAGGAAGAGAGGCTAAGGAGCACGTCAGAAAGCCACACCTTAGCTATCAACAGGATGGTTGTCCGATGGGCCACCACTAGTGTCCCACACGTGGGGGGTTTCCTCCCTGGCAGGAAGGCCACACAGGACAGGATGAGGGTCCGGGGGAGGGGGAACAGGGCCCTCTGGCACCTCAGACCCGGCCCACGTTGCCAATGGACTCCAGCCAGAGCTGAGATGCCCTGTGCTCCTGTGAGGGGCTCACAGAGTGGCTCCCATGGAGGGGCCCCGTGGAGGGGCATGGGTGGAGGGTGGCCACGGAGGGGCCCCGGGAGGCGTATGGCCCGAGCAGGCGCCTCTGCTGGTCTTTCCTTCTGCCTTCCCTCGTGCAAATCCACATGAAGCAGCGGCGGGTAGCCACAGCCCTACAGCCCAGGTGCCTCCTCCAATCTAGGTCAGGAGAGGTGTCCCAGCACCGACAGGGTCTCACTCCCAGCCACAGCAGCACCCCAAGTGCCAAGGAGCACGCAGCGCAGGGCAAACCTGAGCCTCAGACTGGCAGTCAAGGTCTGCGAAATGCCTGGGGGGCACAGAGAGGGATCCATCCCACCCAGTCCGCAGCCCCTTTGAGAACCACAGACGCACCCCTGAGGGCAAGCGGAGATGCACAGGTGCCCAGTGAGCTGCAGAGCTGCGAGCGCTCTAGGCTCGGAGGAGAGCCGGGACCTGCATGGGGATGCACCCGGGACGTGTCTGCGACAGGTATGGAGTCGTGTTTGGGGACACACCCAGGACGTGCATGGGGACGTGCATGGGCTCATGCAGGCTGACGCGCCCGAGACGCGCCTGGGACGTGCGTGGGGTCATGTGTGGGGACGCGCCCGGGACGCTTCGGGACATATGTGGAGTTACGTGTGGGGACACACCCAGGACGTGCATGCAGACATGCATGGTTTCAGGTGTGGGGACGCGCCCAGGACGTGCTGGGGGACGTGTGTGCAGACACACCCAAGACGCACACGGGACGTGTGTAGGGTCATGTGTGGCGATGCACCCAGGGTGCGCTGGGGACGTGCGTGGGGTGCAGATGTGCTCAAGATGTGCGTGGGGCCAGTACCGAGGGCGTGCCGGGAAGAGGCCAAGGGAGAGCCAGGGGCTGCGAGCAGGGATTCTGGGAGGGAAAGCCGGCGGGTGGGGGCATCCAGGCGCTGCCCGCCCCGGCTGAGCTGACTGTAGCTGCATACACGAGGGGGCGGGCAGCTCTCCTGCCCCCAGAGGCCGACCGCCCACCCTGCTGCCGCCGCCCCACTCCCAGCACAGGCGGCCCAGGTGCGGGGCCTTCTCAGGGCAGTGGGCAGAGCGGGCTGCCTGCGCAAGAGCGCATCTACCTGGGAGATTAGTGACGGGACAAGGCTCTGCAAGAGCCCAGCCCAGCCCAGCCCAGCCCCCAGGAATGGGAGCCAGGCCAGAAACTGGGGTAGCGGGACCCCTCCTCGGAAGTGGAAAACGACCTTCCTCTGCCCCTACCTTGGCGGCCGGCGGTGTGTCCCCGGTGGAGCACCTAAAGTGGGGAGCACCTTGGGCCTCGAGGTCGGGGCAGAGTGGAGGCGGCGTGGAGTCGGCACGCCTCCTGGGTGAGCAGGGCCCCATCAGGAGCTGTCAGACCCGGGGTGGGAGGCCCGGAGCTCTCCGTGTCTGCTGGGCAGCGGCTGCCAGGGAAGGACCTTTGTCGTGGGCATAGGCAGGGCGGGTGGCCCGTGAGGACTGGACCAGTGAGGGCTGTCCCCTGCGCACGACAATCCTGTGCATGGAGGCACCTACCGGTGGTGCCGGACACGGGGCTGCCCTCTGGGTCTGAGCCCACGGATGTGAGCCGGGGAAGCCACGGGAGATCTCGTGTCTGCTAACCACGTATCAGCTATCTCATCAGACACCTTATGAGGCCCGGAACCCCCCCAAGAAGCCCGCTGAGGAGGTACAGTCTCCCCCAAGCTTTCCTTGTGCTGAGGGTGCACCAAGGGGGGGCCTCTTCAGGCACTTGTCTCTTTAAACAAGGTGGCGGCCAGACGCCTGTGGAGTCAGGACCTAATAACCCTGACGCTGGCCGCAGGCAGCCAGCTGCGTCGGGAGGGGTCACTGGTCACTGTCACTGTTGTCAGCCTTATGATCTTCGTGTTCCTGGCAGGTGACATGCACCATTCTGTCCCCTGCAGAACTCTATGAAGCACCTAATGCCATGATTATCTGCAGTTTCCTGATGGAACCAGCGGGGTGGCCCTAGACATGTGCCCGTTTCCCCTTCCCTTGACTCCACCCAGGCAGGTGTCCGGCTCTGCACTGCGCCCCAGGGCAGCCAGTCTGGCTCACAGTCTTCCCCACTGCCTCTTCCAAAGGCCTGAGGCTCCAGGAAAGTGGCTTTGAGCACAGCCAGCTCCTCCCAGAGGCAGGCCAGGGGGGGGCCAGGCCTGAGGGCAAAAGGCTGTATGGGGCCTCCAGGCAGGTGGGCAGAGCAACCCGCAAGCCCTCCATTTCCTGAGGGGCACAGCGGGGGAGTCCGAGTCCAGGGGACCGAGGTTGCCTGCCCCCAGGCTCTGTAGACCGGTGGCCTGCTCCCTCCCCAAGGAGACCACAGACTGGTACAGCCTGGAGCAAAGGGTGGTCACCTTTTCCTCCAGCAGCTGATGCTGAGGGGCCTGGGGAGGAGAAGAGGGTTACATGCTGCACCCGGGCAGGCCTGGGGTTAGGCCAGAGTGGGGCCTGGCACAGGAAGGCAGAAGGGGTGGCCACCACACCCAGAAAGGGTGTGCTGTGGGGAGATGACAAGTGCCGAGGGGCTTTCCCACGTGGAGGGCGACACACCCCAGAGCTGCCCTTTCTCGGTGTGTATGAGTGCTGAGGGTCAGGGCCCTGGGAAGGGAGTGAAAGCAGGGCAGGCTCTAGGCCCCAGCTCTGTGTGCACGCAGGTGCCAATGGCGTGGGTGGTGCTGGGTGGCCAGGAGTGTGGGCGGTGTGGCCTCAGAGAAAGGTGCATCTGGCGGTTGGTTCCCAATGGTCCGGGCAAGAAGAAACATGGGGGTGGATGTGGACATGGGAGGAGGCTGGGAGAGAGCTGGCACAGACCCCGGCACACAGTGGCCCACCGTCCAGGGCGGCGGGACAGGCCTGAGGGCTGAGAGCGAGCAGGGAGGCCAGGCGGGCGGGTGGGCGGCGTGTGGGTAAATGGCATGCCTGCAAGCAAAGCAGAAAAGCCAGAGGCTGGAGGGATGTGGGATGAGCCCTGTCAGTTGCCCAAGCCTGGTGTTCACTGTGGTCGAATGAGAGGTGCCAACGCCCGGCTCTGGGGCCCTGCTCTGCCCAGAGCGCCTGCAGTGGGGTCTTCCCCAACCAGCTCCATCCACCCCAGTTCTGGGAAAGGACCTGGGCAAAGACAGAGCCCTGGCTGCTAATCATTATCTTTTCTGGGGCCTTGCTCTCCATCACCTGCCCCGCCTTGAGCTGAAGACCATGCCCTTGCGGGAATTCTGAGCCGGGCTGTGGAGCATCTGGGGAACTTGGCCCATGTGTGCAGTCCGGCTTGGACCTGTCCCTCCACACTCTCCCATCCTGCCTCTGGTCACATAGCCACTGTCCTCCTGTGCCTTCTAGGTGCACCTGCGCCAGCAGCGACTCCCCGCAGCCACACAGGACCAAGGGGCTTCCAAGTCTGCACCCAGCCTGCCCTTGGGTGTGGATCCGAGACCACCTGCAACCCCAGGGGCCCCCAGCTCAGCCTGCTGCCCTCCCTAGGCCTCCTGCTCAGCCACTCCCTTCCTGAGTCCCACCCCTAGCAAGGAGCACTGCCACCTCTGTGGTCTCCTGAGCTAGCCCTGCCCATGGCAACTGGCCGTGCCCTCTTCTGTGGAGCTGCCCCTGCCAAGCCCCTGTGCCCCTCTGAGTATCCCAGAAGGGTCCCCATGCTCCTCGATGCAACGACGGGGTGTGGCTGGGCAGATGGAGATCTGGGGCAAGGTCTAGGGCTTTGGGCCAGAGCTCTGCCACCCTGGGTGCAGTCAGGCTTCCACAGGGGGCTAAGCCTCTCGTGTCACCTTACCTGTACTACTGTGCCTGGCCCCCAAGCTCATTGTGGATCCTGTCTTCAGTGGCATGACACGCAGAGAGACCAGGCCTCGGAGCCCAGAGGCCTGTGTTCAAATCCCAGCCCATCACTGGACCTCTGAACAGCAGTCTCCTTCTGAAAGGAGGACGCGTCTCGGGGAAGCCCTCACTGCCCACCACTGCCTGAGGGAACCCCCACCTGCAACCCTCTGCCTCCATTCAGGCCTGGGTGTTGCTTGTTCCCATGTGGCCTGAGCCTGGCTGTGTCACTCACAGCACAGCTCTGGAGCTCAGTCAAGGGAAGCCAGGGGCTGGGAGCCACAGGGAGTGTGTTCAGGGCCATGCCAGCCCCTCTCGCCTCCTCCCCAGAGGCCCTGACATGCCTCGGCAGGGGGCTGCTGTCCTGCTGGGCCATGTGTGGGTTGCCCTGGCCTCCTTCAAGGCTGCCCCCTGACGGGGCCTCTGGACGGTGTTTGCTGAGTTGGGTCCTCTGCCTTCTGCGTGTTTTTAAATTTAATTTAATTTTATTAAGGTATTATTGATATACACTCTTATGAAGGTTTCACATGAAAAAACAATATGGTTACTACATTTACCCATATTATCAAGTCCCCACCCATACCCCAACTCAGTCACTGTCCATCAGTATAGTAAGATGCCACAGATTCACTGTTTGCCTTCTTTGTGTTACTCTGTTTTCCCCGTGATCCCCCACACCATGTGTACTAAACATAATACCCCTCAATCCCCTTCTCCCTCCCTCCCCACCCGCCCTCCCACACTCCTCCCCCTTTGGTAACCACTAGTCCCTTCTTGGAGTCTCTGAGTCTGCTGCTATTTTGTTCCTTCAGTTTTGCTTCATTGTTATACTTCACAAATGAGGGAAACCATTTGGCACTTGTCTTTCTCTGCCTGGCTTATTTCACTGAGCATAATACCCTCCAGCTCCAACCATGTTGTTGCAAATGGCAGGATGTTTCCTTCTTATGGCTGAATAGTATTCCATTGTGTATATGTACCACATCTTCTTTATCCATTCATCTACTGATGGACACTTAGGTTGCTTCCATACCTTGGCTATTGTAAAAAGTGCTACAATAAACATAGGGGTGTACATGTCTTTTTGAATCTGAGAAGATGATTTTTTGGGTAAATTCCAAGGAATGGGATTCCCAGGTCAAATGGTATTTGTATTTTTAGTTTTTGGAGGAACCTCCATATTGCTTTCCACAATGGTTGAACTAGCTTACATTCCCACCAGCAGTGTAGGAGGGTTCCCCTTTCTCCACATCCTCGCCAGCACTTGTTGTTCTTAGTCTTTTGGATGCTGGCCATCCTCACTGGTGTGAGGTGATATCTCACTATGGTTTTAATCTGCATTTGCCTGATGATTAGCGATGTGGAGCATCTTTTCATGTGTCTGTTGTCCATCTGAATTTCTTCTTTGGAGAACTGTCTCTTCATATCCTCTGCCCATTTTTTAATCGGGTTATTTGCTTTTTGGGTGTAGAGGCGTGTGAGTTCTTTATGTATTTGGGATGTTAACCCCTTGTCGGATATGTCATTTACATTCTGTAGCCTCCCTTCCGAGCTACGGCTCACTGTCCCAGGGAGATGCAGCCTCTGAGCCTGCAGCCCAGAGCGGGCAGGCCACCCTCTCCCTGGGAGCCCCTTCCTGTTTTGAACACTTCCAGGCAAGTGCAGGCCAGGCTCTTATCCAAGAATACCATTTCCTTTGGAAAGATCCTGTCCCTTCAGCACCAGGGATGTGGGACGAGCACAAGTTGCAGACACACCGTGAAGCCTGCTGTTTACAACACCCAGTGTTTCGTCACCAACTCCTAAAATAGCCCTGACGGAGCACAGACCTCCACTGCGAACTGTGGGCGCTCATGCTGCCCTGGAAGGTGAACGGAGGCGGGACAGGTCAGCAGGGTGGCTGGCTGCCAGCTGGTGCTCTTGGGAGCCTGCAAAGCGTCTGTCTTCTGAGGCCCTGTTTGTGCATCGGGCTGCTGCCAGGGCGAGTCCCGGGGTGACTGGAGGAGGTGCCTGCGGGAGATCTACCCCTGTCTTGCCTTGCCCATCATGAGGGGTCAAAGGACCTGCCGTTTTCCTTTCCCCCGAGGAGTCAGTTTCTGCTCCTATGAATGGCTATGTGAAGCTGCTGCCATGCTTTGAAATTTCCTCTGAATGGGTAATAATGTCCCCATTTATTGTTCAAAATGTCATTTATCACTAAAAAGGAAATTTGAATTTATTGGAGATTATTTTCTAGCTCATCCATTCTCCTTTATTTTTTATGACTTTTATAAAAATGTTATAAATGTATTTCTTTCATTTAAGAGTTTTTCTGTGTTTTCCATTAGAGTACCTAGTTCATTTATTTTACACCTCTTATAATTACATAATGCTACACATTTTCATATGAGTAGCATCTAGTATATGATTTTCATAAGTTTTATTTTTAGAACTGTTTTAGAGTACAGACAAATGGTAAAGCAGTGCAGGGCGCTCACATCAGCCCAGGCCCGCTTCCCGTCACAGCCGCCTTACATTAGTGGGGTGCATGTGCTACAGTTAGTGAGCTAGTATTAATAACATGGTGATTGGAGTCCCTCTTTTGTTCAGACCTCCCTACTGTGTACCTGGGTCCCAGGATCCCCATGCGTTTGGTCTCGTGTCCCCTCAGGCTCCACAGGCTCCACAGGGCTGTGACAGTTCCTGGGCCCCCTGGTTTGCAGGGCACAGGGCAGGCATTCAGGAGAACGTCCCCGTTGGGATTTGACGACGCTTTTCTCTGGGTAGACGGGGGTTACGGGTTTAGGAGGAGAGCACAGACGAGAAGCCGTCTCCTTGCGTCAGGGCAGGGTCCGTGGCCGGCGCGCCTTGTCCCTGGTGTCCCGACCTTGACCCCTGGGAGGGCGTGTGTCGGGGTCTGCGCTGTCAGGTTGCTCCGGGAGTGAGGCCGCCAGGCGCAGCCAGGCGCAGCCCACCAGAAGTGCGATCGGGCTCCCCTCTGGTGGGTGCAGTCGCCACCTAACTTATCTGGGATTTTTCTGTACAGCAAGTTTGTCTCTTTAACCTCATTTATTTACTACTCAGTCATGTATCAGTGTTGGTGTGAACTTGTGGAAATGCACCTCGTTCTCTGGGCTCTGACCCCCCGCTTGTGCTCGGCCGTGTAGGGCCTGACAGTCATCTCCCGTGTCCTGAAATCCCCTCATCAGTAGGGCTTAATGTAATTTTTAAAATCAAAGTGATTTATGCGCAGATTAAAAATGCAAACACAGGTCATGAAATGGAAAGTGAAGATCTCTTACCTCACTCCTGCCTACATCTTCACCATTTCTGTTTTTGGTTCTTCAGGGAGTGACCCCCACGACTTTAGGAAGACAGATGTGAATCACTTGATGTACTGACTCCCTCATGTGAAACACGAAGGGGAAGCTCGTCCCCTCTCTAGCCTTACCTTCCATATTCCGACTGAACATTTTTCTATTTATTTCTTTTACAGATGTATACCTAAAGGCCTCTTTCTTGCTAAACTTTACATGGCATCTCGGTGTCGGCTGTCCTGGAGAACAGTGGGTCGGCACCTCCCTCACCCCTCCCCAGCCTCACTGGCACCCTCAGGAGGCCTCCCCTGCTCTCCTCCGCCGCCTGCCCCTCTACCACCAGTATCCCCACACGGTGGTCCCGAACGGGGGTGCAGCTGGGTGCACCTAGGCTTTTCAAGGAGGGAGAGGCTAGGACAGTTTTAGGGAAATCAATGTCTTTCCTAAACCCGATCTGCCCTCAGCAGGCACGGCTTCCCCTCTCCTTTCCTGGATAACTCTGCCCACCCAGCAGACCACCACCCCGTGGGCATCGCCCTGTGAGATGACTCTCCAGAACCTGCGAAGCATAGTTGGGGAAAGGAGATGGTTTTGTTGAGAACGTGAGTGACTAGGAACAGGTACGTCCTCCAGTGAGAGCGGTTAGGACTCTGCAGCTCGAAGAGACCCTAGGAAAAGCCCTGGTTGTCAGCTGGCTGCCGGCGCAGGGTTTGGGTGGAAAAGCGTGTGATTTCCGGCAGTTCATGTGGCTCAGGGAACGGCCAGAGCGTCAGCACGCCCAGGAGCACACAGTGCCCTGGTTCCCAGCTGCTGTTCTGCACACCACTCCTCAGGTCTACACACAGATGCTGTACCTTGGCCCCTTCTTAGTAACACACAACAAACTTGGGATGTTTATTGTTTTGCTGAATTGTGAAATGCTGATCAGAATGATAGGCCAATCGAAAAGAAATGCTGACAGAGCCTTAGGGTCCCAAGAAATATTTTTATTATATGTAAATGTACATCCATAGCCGTGAGACAGATGCGATAGGGTGATCAATGAGAGACTTTCCAAAATAAGATATTATGATAAATATATAAGGAGAAAGTGAAATACAGGTTCAAGAAGAAAAATGAAACATGCAAAAATTCCTGCTAAGGAAGGACAATGATTAATGTTTAATTGAATGATGAGAATATCAAATTGATTCGGTACTTAGCAGTCATTGTATACATTTAAAAGTGTTATGAAAACTTTGATTAAAATGACAATAATTACAGGATGTCAGAAAGAACGTCCTTTGCAGTCTTCACATTTCTGATGCCAAACAGATGGATACGGAAGTGTGGACGAGTTTTTCAAGACTCTGCCAGGGGTCCGGGAGCACAAAGCTGGATGATCAGCCTGAAAAGCAGCACTGTTTTCTCAGGCAGGGAAGGGAGGTGATGGTGTGTCAGGCCAGGAGGAGCAGACCTTCAGTCACCAAATGTTCTTTCCCATGTCCCACTGTGGCTCCTGGGGCTGCCCCCGACCGGTGAGGCCTCAGCCTCTCCCTTGCATGGGGTCCTCCAAGTGGTGGGACTTGCTGGGTGTTCCAGAGGGTTCCACACGGGGAGGGAAATCCATGCTGCAGTGAGAAACAGTTTCATTTGAACATTTCCAGGTACTGCCTATAGAGACTTTAGAAGGCTTGTACAATTCATAAGTTTTGGTGGCTTTAGCAGGCTGCAGGATGTGACAATACACAAAATTCAGTTGTATTTCTATAGACTAGCAAGAAAAAGATGACATTTAAAATAGTAATTGCAACATTAAAAATATGAAATTTAGGGGTACATCTGGCAAAAGATGTGCAAGCCCTGTACACTGAAAACTACTAAATGTAGCTGTGAGAAATTGGAGGACACCCAAATAATGGAGACATGCACTGTTCATGGGTTGTTAAAAAGAAACCCACAGGCCCAACATGGGATTACTTCGGCGAGGCCAAGTCACCAGACAAGGCTTAATGCTGGACCCAACTGCCGGTTCAGCATCTCCAGGAGGACAGTCAGTTATTAATAAGGGGATCTGTCACTCCAGGACATAAAACGAGAGATTCTCTTTGGCACCAGGACACGTGTGACGTCCTTTTCTTTAGCATCTCAGATCTTACGTAAATAAACGTAGCCCTTTTAAGTTCCCGTCCTTGCCTGATGTCTTTGCACAGAAGGAGACGGAAGACCGGACATGCGCAGCTTCCTCCGGAAAGGCAGCCTTCCCACCCAGGGGCTCTGGGGACTCTGCAGTGTCCGGGGAAGCCGTTTCTGCCTGTTCCCTGCCGGGCAGGCCCAGGGGTCCGTAAATGCTCAATGAACGAGAATGAGGGTCACCCTGAACTGAAGCAGGGCGGCAGCTCTGCATCCCGCAGGAGCCGCAGGCCGACCACTGTCACCCGGGTTGGGGCTGCAGTGGGTGATGGGTCAGGGCGTGCTTGGCGTTCTCTGCCTGGCGCCCAGTTGGAAGCAGGGACAGAAATTGGGGAGCTGTCGGTCACTGACCAAGTCCTGGCCATTTGGGGCTGATGGTCGCAGGGACGTCGTGCGGCTTCCTGGGCCAGGGGCTGGGGTTAGTGGTCTGACGTCCTGCACGTCTGACCTGCAGCAGGAACCCCCACGCCGGGCACCGCAGGTAGGGGGCCTCAATTCGTCCGGTCACTGAGAGGGAGGGGTCGGCCAGCCCCGCCGCCCTGAGGGCCTGGCCGGCGCCGAGCGGCCGGGGTCCTGGGCTCTCGGACGGCGCCCCGCCCCATGCACGCGCACCCCGCCCCGGGCTTCAACCTCAGCCGCCGCCTGCGCCCGCCCTCGCGCGCTCCCTCCTCGCGCCTCACCCGCGCCTCACCCCGCGCACGCGCACCCCTCTCCTGAGCTACCCGCCCCGCGCACGCGTCGCACGCGCCGCACGCACCCCGTGTCCCGCGCACGCGCAGGCCCCGCGGCCAATGGGCGACGCCGCCGCTTATCTGCCCGGCGTGCGCCGGCGCGCGTCAGTCAGTCGGGGCCCTGGGTTGTTGTGGCCGTGAGTGCGGGGCCCTCGCAGGTGCTCAGGCGGCCGTGCGTCCCCTCGGCGCGCCCGCGCCCACCCCGACCCGGACCCGCGCCCTGGCCAGTCGGCCGCAGCGCCTTCCCTCCGGCGCCATGTCGCAGAGCGGGACCCCCGGACTGCAGGAGGAGAACCTGCAGGGTGAGGCCGCGCGGAGAGCGGGGGAGGTGTGCCGACGGAGGGGCTGGTGTCGGGGAGGGTGCCGGGGCCTCCGGGCGGCCGAGCAGGGGAGGACGGAGTGCCATGGCAGGGGTCCCGCGGGGCCTCGGTCCGAGGTGCCACGGGGAGGGTGCCGGGGAAGCCGGGACGGGCAGGGCCTGGGCGGGCGTGAGGCCAGCGGGAGCCGGAGCCCTGTGGGGCGGCTGCCCTCGGGGTCTGCGGGAGCGGCTCCTCACTGGGGGGCGAGCCGGGCTGCGGGTTTGGCCAGGACAGGGGTTGGATCCCAACAAGCCTGGAAGTTCCCCCCAGGAAGTCACATCTGTCTGAGTCCGAATCCCTTCTTCAGGGCCACGTTTGTTTAATAATTTGTAGTTCAGACCAGTGTTGGTTTTAACGAGCAGGAACCAAGAGTGTTGTAGGCTGAGTTGTGCGGGCTTTAATCGGAAGTCGTTGATGTAGTCGTGTGGGTGGTGACTGTTAGGACCTCCTCAGCGAGCAGGAAAGGGTGAAGGCGCTGTGGGTGGTACAGGGCACAAGTCCACGGCTGCTCTTTAGAGTGTAAGACTTGAACAGCTTGAAGAGTGGTGTAGGCGTGTGATTTGTTTTTTAAGGTCATAGGCCACTTGACTACGGGTTAGTTCCCAGACAGCTCAAAATTGATTTCTGGGTTAGAAAGGTAGTGGGGCATTGTCCGTCCAGCCGCCTATTCCGGCCGGCCGGTGCCTCTGAGCCCGCAGCCGGCCCTCCGCCTCTGCCGCTCCATCCCTAGACCTGCTCTGGCACTTGAGGACCCCAGGCTCAGTCCTGACGCGCACAGCTCCCTGCGCAGCAAGCAGGTGATGCCCTGGGATCTGCCCCCCGGGTCTTGCCTCAGTAGAGCCCCTGCCCAGGCCTTGCCCCTCTGGGCCCTGTGAGTGACCCCGAGAGCCCGGGAGTTGCAAGAGGACCCAGGTGGCCCTTGAGCTCTGTATTTTCTGAAGCAAGAGTTCATCAGAACGAGCACGTGAATAAGCTCTGGGCAGGACCTCTAAACATCTGAGGGTGGGTTTTTGAGTTTCATTAAGATTTTAAAAATTCTTATTATTCAGATAAATCTAGTGAGATGCCAATTATTTTTCTTATTCCTTAAAACAAGATTTCAGTAGGCAAGATGTAGTCCAGTGTATCATATAACATTTAAAAACTACAACCACACTTTTAAAATCCTGTAATTTCTCCTTAAAGTTCAACACCGACCCTTTGAAAGATCAAGAAATGAACCTTCTCAGAGATCTTGAGGTGTCCCGTTAGCCGCCTCAGGTCTCCCCCTCCTGACCTTCGGGCTGCTGGGTCCCCAGCGCCGTGCCGCCCACCTGCGGCTCAGGTCCAGGCCCTGCCCCGGCTCTGAGTCCCGCAGATGCTCAGACAACCTGACTCTGCCTAGTCACCGGCCACGCAGAGTGACCAGCTCATGAATTTAAAGACTTGTTTTTGTATTGTGCTTATTCTATAAAAAGATGTTACACACTGAGTGGAAACTCATGCTGAGCACTCTTTGGGCCCTTCTCCTGAGTGTACGTGCTGTGGGGCACTTGCTCACTGCCCAGCGGGGCGGTGGGAGGAGTCGCTTGAATCACGTGGGGCCGCACAGCTGCCCTGAGGAATGCGGAGCCGGGCATGGACTCCTGGCTGGGCAGCACATGCCCTGTCTGCTGTCCGATTTGATTACCTCTTGTTTACCTCAGAACCGAGGACTGAGAAAGCCTTGGTGAGCCAAACCCACAGCCATAAACAAACAGTTTCCCCTGTGCTGCTGTCTTCTGGGATCAGGTGGTTTCCCCCAGCGTGAAGAGCAAGGTTGTTGCCTTTCTGTCCTCTGGCCCATTCTGGTCAGAGCTGTTGGCCAGCAAGATACTGTACATGCTTTTTTTACCTTCAGATTTACAACTGCTCAAATGTGTGAAGGAGGTGGGATTTTGTGAGGACACTGTCGCAGTATTCTGGGCACAAGGCTCAGTTCCCAGAAGGGCCCCTCTTGAGAGCAGAGCTGCTCCTGAGAGCACCAGCCCCGTGATGTGCTCTGCGTTTACTGGGGCAGCCCCCCTCTCACTGCTGCCCGTCAGGATACAGGCCAGGAGGTTCCGTTGGCACAGGCAGCCCGCCAGGGGCTAAGGTGTGGGAAGGGAAACAGTTTGTCTCAGGGAGCAAAACTGGAGGCTGCTACAGCTTGAGATGTAAGGGGTTTCGACATCTGGATCCCAGCCCAGCCCTCACACTTTGCAGGTGGTCGCCGTGAGGCCCAGAGGCCCAATGAAAAGGCAGGTGCTAATGGCTCTGGAAGGGGCCCTCCAGGAAGGGCCCGTGGGATATTTGGCACCTAGGGGACGAAGCCTGAGACAGGCAGGGCGCTGTGCCCAGCATGGCAAAGGAACGGTGCTGTTGACTGGCTTCTTTTTAGGAGCCTGAATTACCTACCCTGGTGACTTCATGTTCAAAGTCACTTGTCATTCAAGTCTCTTTTCTTTCTGTCCAACCTAACTTGAGAAGCTTTTAAAAATGACAATTTCTGAAAGCCCACCTCTCCCACCGAGGAAGCCCCTGAATAGGGTGGTCGTCTCCTCCAGGCTGAGCAGCTGCTCTGCCTTAGGCTTCACCTCTGGGCTGCTATGCCCCCTCCACTGGCCCTGTTGGGACTTTTGTCCAGTGTCCTAGTGGCTGTTTGATGCGTCATTCTGCTGGCCAGTAGTTTTCAACCCTGGCTGCTTAACATTGTCTTTGTAGCTTTCTCAAAATACAAGCAGGGTTCCACCCCAGCATATTGTGAGTGTGGTGGGCCAGCCTGCTGCGAACAAGAGCCCCCCTGGGACAGCAGCCTTTGCTCTGGGAACACAGGCAGAGGGACAGGGATTCCCTGGGGTCCCTCACAGTGGGGGCAGGAGCTGCACTGGGCACTCCATCTCACCCACCTTGTTAGAGATTTTAGAGGGACTTGCTGTGTCTCATTAGCAGTGTAAGTTATAAGTAACTGGGGCAAGTACAGGGAGAGGAGCTTGGAGTTGGTGTGAGGGTGCCTCAGCGGCATCGCCAGCCTGGATACCGAGTCACCAGAGTTATTTGTGACGCTGAGAAGTTTTCTAAGACTGTGAAGCAACCTTAATCTCCATCTTTCTTGCTTAAAAGGATGGGTGATCGTAATCATCGCAAGATAGATTCATGGCACCTTTTCCTTCCTTTTCCAGGAAGTGTGCTTTCCCTAGCCAGTTGCCGCAGATTAATAATAAAACTCCTGTACTTAAGTAAATCATTCCTTAGAAGACATTGTGTGGCCTCAAAGCTTTTGCTGTGGACACAAAGCTAGGAGAAGGGAACTGGGCCCGGTCTCATGCCCCAAGGCCAGAGCTGGCTTGCTGGCAGCTCAGCGGCACCTGGGAGCCCCAGTGGAGGAGGGAGGGCCGGGGCGGGGCTCTCAGAAGTGCTGTGATGGTGCATCAGGCCCGGGAGGGTCAGCGCCCCTGGGAGCACAGTTGGCAGCCTGGGTGAGGACTCACGCGGAGGGCCCGGGACTGCTGGTGGGCCTTGAAGTTGGTGCAGAGGAGTGGCCTGGGCGTGTGCCAGGAGCCCTCCACTATGATACAGACTGGCCTCTGATACTTCCTGTGCCTCAGGGAGGTGCTCATGGGGCCTGGGCAGCACAAAGCAACTTGAGAGGTCACAGAGAACAGCTGTGCATTGAAACCTTGGGACTGTTTTGTTAGCAGCTAGCCAGGCGCTTGTGGCTGTAAGTTTGTGTTTACTCCTGGCCTCGGGTGTGCATTCTCTGATTAACAAGGCCTACTCGGCCACAGGCAGCTATTGAGGGTGGCCAGGACTGTCAGAAGAGTTGCCCACTGAGTGTGTGGGAGAGCAGGCAGCCTGCCCGGGCTCCAGGCAGCATGGACTGGGGAGTGGGCGCCCATCTCCTACCATGCGGGATTGTAGTGTGGTGTCGGCATAAGCAGAGAACAGCAGGGGGCTGATGACGTGATGAATCAGAATGACTGCAAGCCCCCTTCATGGGGCTTTTCTGGCATGTGGATTTTGTCTTCTGCCCTCCACCCTCACCCTCCTTCCTGTGTCCATCTTCCATGTGCCACCAGAGGCTCAGAAACAGATGTGTGCTGAGCTAGCTAGTTTCTGACAGGTGGTTGCATATCCATGTGGATGAACCTGACCCGTTTCAGTCACTCCCGTGGGTCAAACCCAAGTCTGCATGAGCATCCACGCAGCTCGGGTGTGGTGAGTAATATGGCAGAATACAAGCCACATATCTAATAGTCTTCATGACCTCACAGAAAGAGGTTGGAAATCTGGAATAAAATCAAGAGTTGAGGTTCATCGGGAGACATTAAGAGCGAAACGGCAGGTCACAGTGAAAGTTACATGTAACACATTGCAGTGAGGAAAGGCTTGGGTCCTGGAATTTGAACAGTAGGCAGGAGGGAAGTAGACAGCTCAATAGAAGAGGGGATTTTTGAACAGCTAATTAAAAAAGATGCTGTCCAAACGACCAGTGATCATAGGAAAAAATGTTCCCCCTCACTAGAAAACAGAAATGCAGAATAAACAACACAAGATACCAGCACAGAATGGCTGAATTTAAAGGCTGGTAGCAGGTGTGAAGAGACAAGACCATTTGTGTGCAGTGCGCCCGTCTGTCCGTGAGCCCACGCCCACACGGCCATCCGACAGGATGCCGGCACACAGCCGCCAGGGAGCGTGAGAAGAAGGTTCATAGAAGCCGTCGTAGGTGCCCCAACCTGGAAGGGACCACAGCCCTAAGAGAAGGGGTGAATGAGGTGCAGCCGGGCGGGGGCAGTCCGCGTGGGGCAGCCGAGTACAGTGCTCAGCTACAAGGATGAACCCGCAAAGCCTTCTACACATCACACTTTGGGGTGTGTGACAAATGTCAGTTTGTAGTTCCAGGAAGAAAGTGCTGAGCTCACTTCTTGTAAAGACTTGGCTAAACGAATACCTGGGGGTGACCTGCTCCGGCTCATCTGATTTAGTCAGAAAGTACGTTTGTTTCATTCACAGCACATTTGTCTGTTTCTGATGTAAGTAAATATGGAGCAGCTTTTACAGATGAGCTTTATGGGGCCTCTGGGTCAGAATGATGCCGGTATGTGGAAACAGGTCGGTAAGAGGGAGTGTAAACCTCCATTTGATTTGTAAGTCCTCTTTATCTCCTAAGAGTTTAAAATGTCATTCTGATCTGTTAGGCTCTGCTGGCCCATCAGGTCAGCAGGTAGCAGCCTGGCCCCAGGAAGGCCAGGAGAGGCTCAGACACAGGCCTCAGCCCTGGACACCCGCTTCAGATAACGTCACACAGGCCCTGAGACCGTGCCAGGGTGGGGTGCAGGTCTGGGCCGCGGCCGTCGTGTCCCAGGAAGGCGGGCCTCCGTGTTGGGACCAGCTTCCAGAGCAGCAGGAGAGCCTAGCTCTGCTCTCTCCCCGCCGCCAGGCTCTTGGGTCGAGCTGCACTTCAGCCACAGCGCAAACGGGAGTGGCATCCCTGCCTCGGTCTCTCTCTATAATGGTGACCTGGAGAAAATACTGCTGGATGCCCAGCACGAATCTGGACGGAGCAGCTCTAAGAGCTCTCACTGTGACAGGTAGGCGTGAGGGTGCGGCAGCCCCTGTGCTGACGAGGTGTGCGGGCACCGTCGTGAATGCCTGAGAGCCACAGCCCGGGCCACGTTCAGGAGTGGCTTCTCCAGCTTCCGGGACAGCGGGCCCCTTGCCCTGGTGGGAGGAAATGACCGGGCTTGGTGTGTGGAGGGGCCCTGCGTTTCTGCTCCACCACCCCGGCTGGCCTGTCGAGCCGCTGCGCCTCATACTGCCAGTGAGTTGTGGCCGAGTGGGTGCTCAGAGGTGCTCCTGGGGGCTGTGTCCCAGGATACAGGGCCTGGCACCTGTCCCCCACCCAAGACTGCCGGGCTGGCTCCTGCTGGGCCCAGCTGCGAAGATGGGACGGTGTGCCCAGTCTGGTGTCGGGTGGAGGGACAGCCGAGGGCAGGTGGGTCAGTGTGCTGTGTGTCTCCTTCCCTCACCACTTCCCAGCCCGCCTCGCTCCCAGACCCCACAGGATAACAACAGAGCTTCAGAGGCAGATTCCCACAGCGTCGGGGAGAAGAACAGCATCCAGGTGAGCCGGACGGGGTGTGGGGTGTTCATGACCTGTGGGCATGGAGTCGGGGCTCAGGTGCCTCTCACCTCCTTTTAGACTGCAGGGTGAGGGCATCTGTGCCATACGGCTTCCCCCTGCTCGGAGCAGGATGCACTCAGGTTAGGGCTCCGACACGATGGGCCGCCCCGCTCCATAGGCCATCTGCGGAGGTGGCAGGGTAGAAGGGGTGGCTAGGAGCAGGTCGGGCAGTGAAGTGGGCTGTCATGTCCAGGCTGTCGGGGAGAGCCTGCCGTTTCCTACAGGCCCTTTGGGGCTCTCTGCTGTGTGGCGGTGCTCTTTCCTCCTGGGACACTGTAGCTCCTTCCAGAAACCAGCCCTGGGCATGCCAACTGGCATGTCGGGGGTTAGTGTCAGGAGCTAAGCTGGCTAGCTTTTCTCCATCATCTGCTTGGCCAGTTTTTAACGGGTCTTCCGTGCCAGCACTGTGCTCCTTGGTGGGGCCACAGGCCAGAGCCTGGCTTGTGAGGATGGGTGCCCGGGTGCTGGTCCCCGCCGCCATGGAGGTGCTCAGGGCAGCAGCTGCCACTCTCGCTTTGTCCGGTCTGCTGGCCCTGTGCAGAGGAAGTGTGTCCTTGGGTGCACGTTAGGATTGGGGTGACGGGAACAGGCGGTGCTCCCCACCCGCTGCAGTCTTCCTCAGGAAATGGTCTGGTCGGTTCCCTGCAGGGGCACTAGGTGTCCTGCCATGCTCACCATGTGAACAAGGGGCCTTGCTGCTGCCCTGTCAGGACACCGAGGCTTCCGGACCCCATGGGAGCCCTGAGTGTGCACCCCTCCACCACCGGGCAGCCTCACTCCCGGCCTTTGGGGTCCACGGCCAGCTTGGGTGCGCCCAGGCATATGGTTGCTTTTGGTGTACTATGTTGTAAAGTATTTCCAAAATTTTAATATTTCCCCCAAATTTTAAAAAGGTATTAATTGGTCAAGTATGGAATCTTTTCTGAGTGCAAAGTAGAGAAAAACAATTATAATTCTACTTTTAAAGGCTCTTTTGATTAGTGTCTTATGTCATCTGAGAAATGTAGCTGAAATGACGAGTGGACGTGGCATTTGGCTTCTTCCCTCCCACTTCACGGGAAGTGCCTTTCTCCTGACCTCGCCTGCTGGGCCGCACTCGCTTCCTCGGCCACCCCGCCGGGGCCGTTTCAGGCGGCCCTCGAGTTCTGTGGTGTGCAGAGCCGCAGCCAGTCCTCGGGGGACGTCTTGGTCCTCCGTCTGTGCTTCCTCACCGTGGGTGGGCGCGGGCAGGCCGCCTGAGCCTCGTGGTGGGGCTTTCGGGAAGTGGCGCCCCTGCACCTCCGGGAAGGAGGGACGTGCGAGCAGTGCCGCCTCCGGCTTGGCTTGCTGACCAGGCCCTCGGTGTGGCCGTGCTGGCTCACCTGCCCTCGCCTTGGCTCTCGCAGTCCGAGGAAGACTACATGGAGAGGAGGAAGGAGGTGGAGAGTGTCCTGAAGAAGAACTCGGACTGGATCTGGGACTGGTCGAGCCGGCCGGAGAACGTGCCCCCCAAGTGAGTGCTGTGGTGCAGGGCCCCCACCCCGCGGCGGGCAGTGCCCGTGCTCACGGCGTCTCTCCCCCAGGGAGCTCCTCTTCAGACACCCGAGGCGCGCCACCGCCCTGAGCATGAGGAACACGAGCGTCATGAAGAAGGGCGGCATCTTCTCGGCTGAGTTCCTGAAGGTGTTCCTCCCGTCCCTGCTGCTCTCCCACCTCCTGGCCATTGGACTGGGGTGAGTGGGGGCCCACTGGGCTGGGGTGAGCCGGCCTCGTGGCCCGCCTCCCATACGCCGCAGCCTCGGTCATTTCCTGTGAGGTGTTTCCTGCAGTCGTGTCGTGGCTTATGCAGCATAAGCCTGCCCGGGCGGCCCTGTCCTGGTCAGGAGGCTGTTGCCATGGCTGGAGCAGGTGGCCTTCTGCCTGTGCTGCCCCTCCTGGGGGACAGGACACTCGCTCAGCAGTGACACAGCGACAAGGCCTGCAGTCTTTGGGGTGCGCTGTGCCTCCTGCCCATGGCTTCTCTAGTCTTGGCCACAGCAGTTGTCACGGTGGGCTTCCATGCGCTCCCCTAGGGCATTGAGGGAATCAGGGTGAAAATGCCCTGCTGCCCAGTCCCCCCTTTGCCCAGATCCCCATGAACATGACAGATGGAAGCTCATGGGTCTTGCAAGTTTTTTTTTTTTTTTTTGCATTTTTCCCTCATTTATTCTTCATTTGTTTGTTTTTTTTTTAACAATTTATTTTATTTTAGTATCATTAACCTACCATTACATGAGCAATATTGTGATGATTATACTACCCCCTTCATCAGGTCCCCCCCACCAACCCTATTACAGTCACTGTCCATCAGTGTAGTGAGATGAGAATCACTACTTGTCTTCTCTGAGCTGTACAGTACCCCCCGTGCCCCCCCACCCTATG
>JAQQAC010022981.1:1249652-1261567 GCA_029783875.1 Phataginus tricuspis
TTCTTTAGAGAAGTGTCTATTCATGTCCTGTGCCCATTTCTTAATTGGGTTATTTGCTTTTTGTTTGTTAAGGTGCGTGAGTTCTTTGTATATTTTGGATGTCAACCCCTTATCAGATACATCATTTATGAATATATTTTCCCATATTGTAGGATGTCTTTTTGTTCTGCTAATGGTGTCCTTTGCTGTACAGAAGCTTTTCAACTTGATATAGTCCCATTTGTTCATTTTTGCTTTTGTTTCCCTTGCCCGGGGGGATATGTTCATGAAGAAGTCACTCATGTTTATGTCCAAGAGATTTTTGCCTATGTTTTTTTCTAAGAGTTTTATGGTTTCATGACTTACATTCAGGTCTTTGATCCACCTTGAGTTTACCTTTGTGGGTCTTGCAAGTTTAATGCCCACCTCCAGCCCTGTGGAGGGGAGCACAGGGCTGCCCTCCCTGACGCCAGCCATGGACAGTTACGCTTCCTCTCATGTAAGGTGTTCCCGGGTGGGCCGGAGCCGAGGTTCTGGCAGTGTTCCCCTGCTCTGGCTCCTGGCCAGCGCTTTTCAGGGTTAGGGCTCACCCACGGCATTGGTAGCCGGTGGTTTCTGGAGCTTTCTCCAGAACAAGCAAGTCAGATGCTGGGGGCAGAGCCTAGTAACCTGTATCTTCAGCCTTCATTCCTGGATAGGCTCTGTGGCCAGCCCCTGGCCAGTGTCCCTGCCCTACATCCTTCCTGAGACTTTGAGAAGGCCTCCAGGGCCCCCGTCACCGTCAGGATAGCAGCTCCCACAGCAGGCCTGCAGGCTTGTTTCTGCCCCAGCCCCTCGGGCCTGCTGCTCCTGGAGCAACACCTTCCTCTTGGCCCTTTTCAGGCATCAGCTTGGGCCTCTGGCATGCCAGCCCCTTGGGTCTGGGTGCCCTGCTCGCCCCCCAGCTTAGACGGCTGTGAGCAGGGGCTTCATTACCCAGCAATGGCCTTCGTGAGGCTGGTGGTGCACTTATGATGTCACCTGCCCTGGGGCAGCTCCCCCAGCCGTTCTCGTCAGCATTTCTGGCCAGCTGGTTCCCGTGGGTTCTGGCAGTGAGGACACTGCACTGTCACTGCACTGTCACGGCACCGTGGACTCGTTCCAAATGACATTCCTGTGAAACACGTTGATGAAGAATAAAACTGATGATGAAAGTCCACTGACACCTTCATCACAAAGTTTTTTAAAATAGGTGTGCGACGGCCAGTCCCCTGCATAAGGTGTGACCCCAGCCAGCTGCCCTGGCTCAGCTGGTGCCCCAGGAGCCCACATTAACGGCCAATCGCTTTTTCTGTTAAGGATCTATATTGGAAGGCGCCTGACCACCTCCACCAGTACCTTCTGAGGAAGAACTGGATCCGGCTTTTTTCCCCTGCGGGGCTGAGCGGAGCTTGCAGCACAGCCGGCCGGAGCTGTCCCAGTCTCGGGGCGGTGCACCGTTCGTGTGTGTGTGTTCTGTAAATGCTGTGTTCCTAACTTAGTAAAATGAAAGAGAAGACACTAAAATCATGCTAATCTGTACTCATACCTATGGGATCAATGAATAAGCATGCCATATTGATTAATATCTACTGTAATAATTTGGTAGTAAACTTCCTTTGGATATTAAAATATCTTAAGTATAAAAAATTTTAACACACTAGTCGTGATGTATGTAGTATTTTAAGAAAAACTGTGACCTTAATTCAGAAACACTTCCTATTTCAGAAGAATGTTGACAGTAAAATGATCCATAGGGGTTTGTCCCCAGTACATACTGTGGCCTTACATTCACACCACTGTAGGGTGGACAGTGACGTGGATGCAGGTCATCTACTGAAAGACTGCTGAACTCTGCTAGTTCTTTGTTACGTGATAAATGGAACCCAAGGCACAATATGGACTTTGCTGTGCCGCTGAGCCCTGGACCTGCTCCCGTTGCAGGGTGGTGACCTCACATGCTCTCCGGCAGTCAGGAGCCACCGTGGCTGGACACGCCTGCCCAGGGCGCCCACCGGGCTCCCTCCTGCATCACTCGTCACTTTAAACCGCTGGGTTTCATCTATGCTGTGTGCTCACATTTTGTGTGTTCTTAGAAGCAGCTTCAGTAAACAAATAGTTATCTGTTTTGAAAGACTGGAGATAGAAAAAAATAAATCTTTGCCAAATCCTTCAGAGATGACTGCATTTACGTATGATTCGAAATGACTACACCAGGACTCTTCATCTTCTCTGCAGCACAGCTTTTCAGGGCTGCCGCTTGCTGCACCATGTGTGCACGTGTTTCACTCTTCCACACTGAATTCTTATGTTAAAATAAATGTCACATTTAAATTTTTTAGAACATTTGTTTATACGGAAATGATTATCTTATAAGTAGTGGCTTACAGCCCTTCTGTTTGGAGGCAGCTGGTTGAATGGCCCTGAATTCATGTTATGTACCTGTGAGGTCAGGTGGAGTTACCCTGTCCACGCAAATCCCCTTTGGTTTATCGCTGATGTGTTTGTCTTTCATCAGAGATGAAGGGGCTCACTCCTCTGCTGCTGCTGGCTGGAGTGTCCCGACCGTGGGGGCCACACTCAGCGTGTGTGAGCAGCGTCGAGTGTCTTCAGGATGAGCAGCCCTTGAAGAGCTCAGTGAGCCCCTCCGGTCGTCCAAACCATCGTGCAGGCGACTGGCAGCACTTTTCATCAGTGGCGTCGGCTGGACTCAGACTTGCTGTTAGGAGAGTGCTTCCCATCAGTGAGGTGGAGGCCGAGGCTCAGGTTTGATAGAGGTTTCTACCATCAGACTGGTATTCCAGTGGCCGTTTTATTAATATGAAATGATTCATTTAAAATATTTTTTCTTGCAGTAGGATAATAGCAGTATAGTAATCAAACTTTTCAAATAGCCCCTTTTGCTGTTAATACAAATAATGCCATTTTATTCATTGAAGAGTAAGTTGACAAAGTAACATAATCCAAACAATTCTGCTTATAAAGATGGAACACTTGGCTGCTGCTTTTATTTAAATGCAGTTTCTGGATCCATTGCTCTAACCGCAGAGTCTGACTTTGCAAACTGGGATATGACCCTTGTACTCTGCTGGAAGGAATGTATGTTCAAAAGAAGAAGTACCTTAAAAAACCATACCATGTCTAGAAATTTACTGTGAAGAATAAACCTCTTAAAGTAGAAAGTCCATATGTGCAGGAACATACTTAGTGTTTACAGTAGTCATACATTAAGTACGAGACATTTGGCCTCCACAGAGGCTGGGTAAGCCTGGGGCTCCCACCTAAGGGAGCACCACGGTTTCCTCAACCAAGCAGCACAGGAGTGTCCGAGGTCCTGCAGGTCAGGAGTAGCGTTGAGCCAGGCAGTTCCCTGCTGCCAGGAGAGGCGCGCCCGTGTCCCTCCCTGGCCCCCACTGCTCGCCATGCTGGGCCACTTACCCAGCCTTCACTGCCAGTGACTCCTGTGTCTGGAACCCTGGTCTCAGGCTGTGAGGAAGCCCCCTTGTGCAGAGACCTACCTGGGGAGGACACTTCGGCCATGCCGGTGGGGCGGGCTCTCCTGGATGGAGGTCCTCTGGTGAAAGGCAAGCTGCCCCACTTGACTCCATTAATAGGAGATGAACCTCTGACCCCAAGATGCAGGCTGGTAAACAAAAAGTGTTTGAAAAATAAATATATGGCATGTCGTTTATGCAAAAAAGCCCAAAGGAAATAGGGAAACTTCATTTATGCAGAAGTAGGGGTGAGTGCAGCAGAAGGTGGTGGCTGCCTGCAGGGGGCGAGTCACCCTTTCTGTGACTCAGAACAGCAGCAATACTGCACATTTAATGCCAGAATCAATTCAAGATGAACGCCTGGGGTACATCTGTGGTGGGACACAGGGAAGCCGAGCCGAGGGGAAGGTGAGGCCTGAGAGCCGCGGCACACTGGGCCTGGGCACCCGGTGCTCGTGAGAGCGAGTCCAGGCCTGTGGCTGCTGGTGAATCTGTGTTCCTGAAGATACGGGCTGGTATCTCCAGGAACACGCGTGCTGAGCACAGTGAGGACGTGTGGGGCCGGGGCCACAGCTGGGGTCGGGCGAGCATGCGGCCCATTGTGGATTTGAGCTGGAGGTGTTCATGACGCACGGCTTTAAATGTAAAGAGACAATACAGGTGTGTGTGTACACCTTTATTTCCTAAACACATTGTTTAAAAAATATATTCCTAAAACTTAAGGAAAATGTTTTTCAGCTCTGCTCAGTGAAAGGACATGGGAACAATGACACTTCAATAGCCATGAGCCAGACCAACGTCTAGATCCTGGTTTCGAATGCCATTCTCCAGGAACCCAGAGCTCCTCGGGAGACAGGCTGACTGCCGGGCAGTGTGGCGATCGTCCGTGGTACGGGAATGAAGTGCTCAAGACGCCAGCAAGGGACACATGAGCCAACCCCCCCCCCCCAAAGGAACTCACAATGGCAAAAACTGGGACAATGGGAACAGTCATGGTAGGAATGGCTTTTCACCCATAGACTAAGGCAGGTCCCCACCAGTTCACACTGACAAAAACCCAGTAATATGTAAGGGATGACAGAATGAGTCACCATCAGGCAAACAACTGCTGAATCAGGTGGTGAAGTCCTGACAGGAAGCGTAGGTTCACTGTCCCCACAGAAGTCATTACCGCAAGGGCCCGTAGAGCCCAGAAGGAAACCCGTGCATATGTGGCCAGTTCACCACAGAAGGGCCAGGAAGGCACAATGGGGAAAAGGCAGTCTCAAAAAGGAGGGCTGGGAAGATGACCCCTGCCTCACGCCACACACAAAGATGAACTCAAAACGGGTTGAGGATTGAATGTAAGACCTGAAACCTTAAGAACAGAAAACAGGTGGTGAGCTCCTTGACACGGGTGTTGCTGATGACTTTTGAACCCAATGCCAGAGCAACACAAAGCTACCCAGCAAGGGAAGCCAACCAAGTGAGAGGGCATCTACCGAGTGGGGTGTTTGCAAATGGTGTCCCCATTACGGGGCTACTATCCAGGGTCCAGAGAGAACCCTACAGCTCAGTGGCAGAACCCCCAAACAGTCTGATTGAAGAAAGGGAGAAGATCCAGACAGATACTTTCCCAAAGAAGACATAAATCCCCATGTTCACTGCAGCATTATTGACAATAGCCAGGATGTGGAAACAGCCTGAGTGTCCATGGACAGACAAATCATGAAGATGTGACACACAGTGGAATATTACTCAGCCATAAAAATGAAATCTTGCCATTTGTGACACCATGGATGCACCTAGAGGGCATTATGCTGAATGAAGTAAGTCAGAGACACTGTAGGATCTCACTCTGATGTGGAATCTAAAGCCAAAACAAGGCCACAGAGACAGAACAGATAGGTGGTACCAGAGGCAGGGGTAGGGGCAGTGGGACTGGGTGGAGGGAGTCCAGAACCATAAGGATGGTGTGCGCGGCATGGCCACAGAGCTAATAACACTGTACTGTGTATTTAAAAGCTGCTGAGAGTTAATCTTCTAAGTTCTCATCACAAGAAATTTTTGACAGATGGTAGCAATCACAATATATACAAATGTGGAATTGTGTTATACACCCGATATATAATGTATGTCAGTTTGAGCTACACACACACACAAAAACCACCACTTCTATTAAGAATCAGTTATACCGCATATAGACCTTAGATTTTAGAGCACAAATTTTTCCCTGAAAGGTAGCTCTTGGAGTCAACAATGTGTCTCACCCTATGGAACACACATTTCTGAAAGATGCCCCAAAGTTTCAAAAGGTAATTTTCTAACAATGAACTCTGAGGCAAACGAGTGCACTGTCTTGGGACACAGTCATTTTGAAAGTTGTCGTAAACCCAACGGAGCTTCCCAGCTGAGGAGAAGGATGCATTGACACCCCCCAACCCTGCACAGAGCTGGCGTCCCCCCCAAGTCTGTGCCCTGTGCCGCCTGGCGGGGTGGCCACGCTGCACACCTGCGCAGCCCTCCTCACCTCAGGAGGGGCCTGGGCTCTGCATCCCTACAAATGCACCAGCATCCGTGTCTGTTTCAGCTTCCAGTACAGGAGAAGAGCCCCGAGGGTGCCGGGCAAAGGGCTACAAAGCCCAGGGCCTGAGACTTGCCAAACTGAAAATTATCCCACTACCAGAAACACCTTCAAACCACCAGAAGGCAAACAAAAACTGAGGAAGCCACCTTCAGTTACTTACCCAGATACTGATGGTGATCTTTGGAGAAATCATGGGTTTCGGTTCCTCACCGTGTCTTTAACCAGCATGGAGTCAACAGTAACAGGGGCGAGTGCTAGAGTGGCCGCAGAGGCCTGCTGGGGATGTGCGGCCGAGCCTGCCAGCTCCATGCTTCAAAACCCAAGCCAGGCCCACTGGCCACACGGGACCTCAGCCAGCCCGCTGCCCAGGCTGTTTGGCCTGACTGCCCCTGCCCCAGACACGCACCTTGAGGGCTCTGCCTTCGGTGGCACCACACGTGGAGGGGAAGCGGCCAGGCGGGAGGTGAGCCTCTGGCAGCCCCAAGCCCAGACAACATCAAACTCCACACGCTCGTTTCCTTCCCTCCTCACAACTCCCAGGACACTGTACTTCCTAAATTATCAAGGTCCAGCTCCAGGGTGTGCAAGTGGCCCCTGCACCTGGACTCACCTGCCCTGTCATCTCTGCAACTTGGGCCCTGAATTCAGATCCAGACCCACCACCATGGCCGTGCTGTGTCCATCTGTGGCCTGCCATGCTGGCTTCAGGGAAGTGCTCAGCCCAGTGCCTGCCTGCCTGCACCGAGCACCGAGTGCCAGGGGCTGTTGCCATCAGGGTCACCTCCATGCCAGTCAGACCCCACTGCTCCCCGTGGTCGGGCCTGTGTGTGGCAGGGAGGTGGGTGCTGCCCTTTACCCGAATCTGGTCTACACCCATCCACAAAGCCTCCAGAACCACATGCACAGAGAAGCCCGAGGGGGTCATGTGCTCAGCTTCCTGGGTAGCCTCCAACCTGTTCAGAGCAAGCTCCTTTGCACCAAGGGTGGGACCCAAGGGAAGTGTAGTCCCGCCTGGCCAGGTAGGTCTGAGCTGACCACATAAACGGGCCTCCCCCCAGTGGACAGCAGGCAGACCCCTGAAGTTGCTGTCTACAGCCTTTTCCAGCTCCACGCCTTCATGCCGGCTGCCTTGCCACCCGAATGCCCAAAGACCAGGCCCTGGTTACCACGGCAGCTCATCTCATACTTTCGTGTCTTGACTTCCTGGACTGTGCTGGCACGAGGACAGTTTAACGGACACGTTCCCTCCCTGTTAACACCCTCCATGGGATCCTAGAGCAGAACCCTAGCTCAGACCAGGGCTCTGAGCGCAGCCTGAAGTCCTATGGGCACCAGGCACCAGTGTCCCTCCACCCAGAGAGCCCCAGCCCACTGTCTGGGCTCCTGCTCCGGACCTCACTGACGCCATTCTGCTGGTGACACTGAGGCTGCTGGTCTGTGGACATGTTTGCCAGACAGTCGTGCCAATTCTGACATCCTGCCCAACTGCTTTATGCAGTCTTGCAAACAATTCCTTGTACGAATGCAATGTTAGCAACACAGAGCCCTCTGCTTAGCCCAGCCAGGAACTGGACACCTCGCTGGCCAGGTGACACCTCCGGGATGGCCTCTGGCTATGGAAAGCATGGTGGTGTGACCGTATGTAGGTGGAACTGGCAGAGGACGACATTCACCACGCTGCTCCATCACTAATGCCCCCGATCCATGATCATGTTTTTTAGTCTTGTACTGGCTTACAGAAGCTCAACTTTTCTTTAAGAAAATTGCAGTCTAAATCCACATGTAAACAAAGCTTATCTAGGTCACTAGTCTTAAGAGCATTAAAACTTCAAGTAATTCTAAGGAGCACAGACTTCTAAGAATGAGAACAGTTCACAGAACTGACCTTCAGGAGCAGGTAAATTTCTCTAACTTTAAACCAGAGAAAAGGGGAAAGGTTTAGAACTTTTGGAAGAAAAACGAGACATTTAATGAATATAAACAAGAAACAAATCTGGAAACCAAAGGACTGTCATCCATTGGAAAGGAAAAAGGCTTCAGTGGAATCAGAAGTATAAGGGGAAGACAGCTAGGGGGAGACCACGTAGTCTCTTACGGAGATGCTTCACTCCACTGCCCTGGGGTGTACCGCTGAGGAGCGTCAGGCTGAAAAGGGACTCCAGCCCAGCTGACGATGCCACCAGGGACTCTGCACCCAGACAGAGCGTCAGCCACCGCCCTGCAGCACTTACCTTCTGCTCTGTCCCCTCTGAGACGCACCAGACTGGTTTTCTATTTGGCAGGAAATTTTTTAAAGGAAAGATGGAAAAAGTTGTCCAAATACACTGTAAAAATCCAGTTACACATTTAAAATTTATTAAACTTTTGGTCAAAATAGTTGACTATATACAATCCCATTTCACTACAACTTTTTTCTTAAGGACTAGGATTGAATAATACTTAAAGCCACTCTCTTGCACATCTCAGATTCATAAATTTGTGTCAGGACCAATGAACAGTGTAAGAATTATTTTTGAATTCAAATAAATTAAGACTCTCAAATTCTAACAATGTGAACCAAAGCAGCACACTGTTTCAGGGCGACGAATGAAGACATTCTGTTCTTATGTATCCATCGCATCAGCCATCAAGGTCCACCTGGACTCAGAGAGCAGGGCGAAAGCCGGCCTGTGGGGGACACCCGTCAGGGCTCAGCGTGTGCTCCCGGCAGGCGCTGGCCGCTTGGCACTGCTATGCCTCTGTATTCCTTATTTGGCAAACCCTGACTTCTGGTATGAAAGATACTTTTTTAAAATAAACCACCAAGGTGCTGCACATTACATATTTAAAATAATTTAATTTTGCTAGCTGAAATACAAGATGAAATTCAGCATGCATGTATGACTTCTGCAATTTTTAAAAAGTTCATCCCCCTCCACATATAAAAGGGGTTTAGAAAGAATGTTAAGTTTCCAATTGCAGGGACTTTGAGGTGTACGTTAAATCAGGCGCTAACTTAGAGCAGTGACGCTGTTGACACTATTCCCTGCAACCGTCTGCCCCAAGGTGGGCAGTTAGGGCTTCCCGGCCTTACCTGGTATGTCAGGTTTCCATGGCAACGGAGCAGTCCCAGGAGTTTGGGGAGAGACGTTCAGTCTGAAGTACTGCGCACCATCTACCTTTTGGCTCACAAAGGACTTTTCTCAAATTTTTCCAAAGCATAATTATACCTAATTTTTTTAATATGCGGTTAAAAGCAAACACAGGTGACACTTTGGATTTAAAGACTTTCCAGTGTTGCTTTTATCAAGTGGTTGCACAGAACACCTGATGGCTGACGCAGGGGGAGCACTACAGCTGCCTGGGCCTGCTCTGGCCGAAATGTACCCGTCCACAGTGGGCCCTGGGGCTGAACGCAAGGCCGAGGGGAGGGCAGAGAGTCACGCAGCACATGTGCCAGGGCCCAAGGGTGAACGCAAAGGAGGGAAGGAGCTGGACAAAGAGATGGCATATATGACAACTTTTCTCTTGGGTGGTAGTTTTTGTTCTACGGATTGCAAAGGAAGGCTCAGACTTAAGTTACATCCATTTATGTAATGGCCTTTATTGAGCACTGTCCATCAGTTCTGGTTTGAGTGGGCTTCTCATGTGAGCGGCGACACGTGTGGCTCACCTGGCAGAGAAAGCGGCCCCTCTGGGCTGCGTGGGGGCTGGCCCCCCATCCATGGAGGATGCAGAGCGCGTCCCCCGTGGCACGGAGGGGAGTGCCTTCCCTCTGGCAGGAGGGAGTGGGCTTACTTTGTGAGACCAGACGCAGTACCCCCGTGTACCCTAGTTGACTTTGTCCTGGAATATGTACAAGTTATTGGTGGCAGCTACAGCAATAATATTCTCTGAGGGGTGCCAGGCTGTGTGGAGAATCTTCTTATTGAAGTCCAGACTGTCCACACTAATCTCGTCTTTCTTCCTCTTGCCGCCTGTACATACTTTCCGAGTCTTTAAGCTGGCTCGTGGCTTGCTGTTCTCTCTGGAAGCTTCCAGTGTGACATCCCTCCGTACATTTCTGTCAAACATCCTGAAGAAGTTGTTGTAAGACCCAGTCATGATCGCACTGTTCAAAGTAAGGAGAGAGAGAAGGTCTAAGCAGAGAGCCGCTCAACCCCATCCACAGCACCAGGGCCCCCACGGGACTCTCAGCGCGGACACTGTCCCTTACCCTCCACTGCATGACCAAAGTACATTTAGAAATGAGATGAATAATAACAGGAGAGAAATACACTGAAAATTTCTTACTGAACTTCATATATACATAATTATGTCGGTAAAAAATTTTTTTTTACCACAAAAAACCTCTACACATTCATCTGTCCCGGTCATGAGTAACAGTGTATTTTCAAGTCTTAACTTCTGCACTTTGTGACTCAAAGCAGATCTCCACATATTCATGGTCAACAGATATCCGCCAAGACTGTTGTCATACCTTCACTCCAGTAATCAAAGAATGCTTTTTAATTCATTTTAATTTCAAAAAGATTTTTTTCATGAAGCAAGAGGTACACAAAGACTCAGCGTGCCTCAAACACTGGGGTAAGTGTGGGAGGAAAGCAGAACCCCATTTCCCAGTGAGCCCAGATGCTGCAATACCGTCTGTACTTTATTTCTTCAGGATTAAATCTCATGGCTTTTTCTGCAGCAAAAATTCCACCGAAACATGTCATCATGACACATACCTGCTATACTGGTAAAAAAACTTCTGGTCTTTTCTACAAAGATGAGAGGAAAACAGCTGAATGACAGAAAATGTAGCCATGAGCTGACCCATAGCTTCAGAATGAGTCCAGCTCTCGATCTTCGGTCAGGGGGCTTCTTCCCTTTGCCCCCCCCATTTCCCCGTTGGACACCCACACCCTCCCTACGTGTCCTGTCACTGCCTGGTTAGGACGGTGTTCCAGGCACCATACAAAGCATTTCCACAGTTCCGGGCTGACCCTGGCTGTGTGCAAATACTTTAGTGTCTGGTTAACCACAGCTAAAGCTTCGCACCAGAAAAAAAGATAAACTCAGAAAAAGAAGCATTACCTGCAGCTACCCTTCCTCACTTGGACTCCACGGCTCATCCCCAGGAACCTAGCAGCACGGGGGTCTGGAGACGTGAACCGCGTTAAGTAAACCCAAGTAACGCTGCGGCTGCGTCCTGCCTGGCTGAGGGCCATGTGTAAGCAGGGGGCTCCAGAACAGTCTCTGCATAGGATACAGTGTTCACAGAAGGATGGGCAACAGATGTGATCTGAAGCTGATATCCACCATATGAAAACTCAGCTGTATGAGCAACAATTACTCAGGACAGAGCCCAGTAAGACTTTTTCAGGAAGGAATACTTTATCATCACCATTGGTTAGAACTGTAGTGCATAGCAGAAATAAAAGCAGACCAACTTCCAGGTTTATTACTACTTTGGAAATCTTGACAATGCCTGTATGGGAGGGGGCGTTCCCATACAGTTCCACACCCCATAAACTGGAACCTTCCAGAGCATATGGCCAGGTGGCCGTACTGCCGAACGCCGCTGAAGTGGACACACACACACAGCTGCGCCCGTCGGTGCTGGACAGCCTAGAGCACAGCACAGTGGGGCCGCCCGCAGCACAATCCCGGCAGAGGCGGGTCTTTCCCTCCTTCACTCCGCCCCTCAGGAGAAGCTTCCAGGCAAGAAGCAGGGAAATGTTCACAGGGTGAATGAACAAGTAACTTTACAGGAAAGCTTTCAGATGCTCCTGGGGGAGGATGGTTTACAGGTGTTTTGCAATATTTCAGATAAGCCAAAGGCAGAAGGAATAATACAATGAATATCCACGTGCCCATAAGCAACTTCTACCAGT
>JAQQAC010022981.1:1266074-1295651 GCA_029783875.1 Phataginus tricuspis
TGCCTCTACACAAAGTCTGCATCTTCATTGCACCACGTGCCAGCAGGCTGTGTCCCACCCTGGCCTGTCTGCCTCATTTTAACAACCAGCTCATCCCACCTCTGAAGCCAGGTGGGAAAGGGTTTTGTCTCTGCTGTTCAACAGCCAGGATCCACCTGGGCAGACTCGATCACCACTTTCAGAAAAGCTCTAAATGTTTCTCAGCAGGCCTGTCTTTCTCCTGAAGTTGTTCCTTTCTCAGCAATAACTTGATGGCCCTCTGCGCTCGGCAAGCCCACCAGGTCCCCTAGCACATGGTCACACCTGCACTCAAGAAACTTTGGGCCAGGAAGTCTTTACTTCTCTCATTTTAAGTTGCTTTAGCTTTTATTTATTTTAAATGTGGAAACCTGCACATTTCTTAATTCTGCATCTGAAATTAATTTTAAGCAGACTGGTAGCAATACCAAGCTCTTTGCTGACAAAACTACTCTTGGCATCTAAAGCGCTTACTGAAGAACGCTGTACTGAAGACACAGGACAGGCTGTCCAGGACTCATCCTTCACTGCAGGGTTCTCCAAGGGTGACAGAGCCCTAACACCTCATTTTAACCTCAAAGCACAACAAAGGCCTGAGAACTAGTTAGCAAGCCTGCTGCCTTGCACTTTCTCTGGGAGACTCTCAACAGACAGACCACACTGAAGGTGGACGTCACAGGGCTGGGGATCCACAGCTCAATCGGACAGGGTCGCCCATCTATGTTTCAGGGACCGTCCAGCACAGATGTTACCCCACGTGACACGCATGCTACCGGCTTCCTGTGAAGTTGGGCCTGTTGTTCACAGCTAACACTGCACCAAAACCACTGCTTCCTCACTTACAGGGACCTCAAGGCTCAGGGATGAAAGCTCAAGCTATCCCCCGAAAGAAGTGGCTTCAAGTCTAGCAAAGCTCCCTGTGAACAGAGCCCATTCCAATGGCTGAGAACGGCCGTGAGTGAGACGCGTTCAGGCAGCCTCAGCTGAACCTTAATGCAGAGGGTAGAGGCAACAAAGGGCTCTCAGTGGACCCAGGCAGGGAACCCTGGGATGAAGCGCTGGGGTTCCACGCAGGACACTCCTCGGGGTGGCCCTATGGGAAGCAGGACCCACATTCCGCTTCTCATCAGCAATGGCCTACAGCAGAGCTGCAACTGGGACTTACACAAGCAAGGCAGGGTCCTAGGCGGGCCCTGGTCTATGGGTGACAGAGGCAGCCTCCAACTCTGCAGGTGGTCTTGCATTGGAGAACAGAGGTTGGAATGAAGCATCTTTAAGCCATAGGACTTACACTTCGAGTGCCTGTCACACAGGGCCGAGGAGCGCGTATCGCACAGCCGGACGGTCCCTTTGCTGCTGCTGTGGACGAACACGTTACACTGGTGAGGGTGGAACTCAGCTGCGGTGATCACCTCCGTCAGCTCTTCCATGTTGGCAGGCTTGATGTCCACAATGTCTGGAGGCGCACAGTTAAGGCAGAGCGCTCGGTGGGTTTTAAGTCCACATTCAAGCAAACAGGAGCCAGCGTGCGGGGCATGTCAGGGGAGCATGCCTGTGAGCAGATGTTACCCTGCTGACTGGAGCCCAGTGATGAGCCCGCACCGACCTATGTCCGGCTTTCACCTGCAGCTGCTCCTCATGCTCTATGAAAAGGCCTTCATAGCAAGGTGCTACATACTCAATGAGCCAGATAAGAGAAGCAAGCTCCCACCTGCACCCAAGTCCCGCACTTACAGCCGCAATCACATGCAAGAACTGCCAAGATCCTGCTTCTCCAAGTATCTGACAATAAGAGCTTGTTCTACGTAGAACAGTGTCAACATATTAAGTGGCCAAATACAGAGATCAACTTAAGGAATAAGAGCAGACTTTGGCTTTGGGCCAAGACAGAACAGCAGAAGCCAGACGAGCCTTTCCACCAAGACAACCAAGAAAGTGACAACAGCAGTGACATAATAGCTCAGCTCAGAGGTGTCAGATGTGGGCAGTGACCCCAGAGGGCCACTGCACAGGGTGGGGGACCCATGGCTGAGGTCCAGAGAAGAGCTCCCAGCAGGTTCTGGGGGATGGGCCAGTGCAAGCCCGTGAGGAAACCGCCAGGCTGGGAAGGAACCGCCTGCAGCGGAGAGAGCAGCACCCCAGCTCGCACGAGCTCACTGAAGGGCCCAGCTGGGTCTGGGCTGAAGCCCTGGGGCCACAAGGGGCCCGTGGCACGCTGGGGGCCGGCTGGCAGAGCAGGCGCTGAGCGGACAGGCAGGTGGCCGCACATGCGGGGAAGCACAGCCCTGTGTCTCTCATGGGAGCCGATCACAGGCATTTTGGAAGTGTCAACAGATACAAGTAGAAGTCAGTACAGACGTGTGTATGTCTGACAGCCTCAGGCACAGGAAGGCCATCTGAAGCATTGCCAGGTGACAAAGGTTAAAAAGCAGTGGGAGATAGAACTACACGAGCCCTTCAGGAGAAAACTGAGCTTCCAACAGGAGGACAAATGTGATTAACAAATCACTCAGAAGTGGATGTTAAATTAATAGAAGTCCAACTCAGCAGTAATGAAAGAAACCAACAACTGTCTTACTTTGGTTTTACAGAATTACAGTTACTTTTTTAAAAAGCCAACAGTCTGCTAACAACGAGTGTGCACAGACACGAGGGATGTCCCATCTCTCAGTCTGCAGGAAGACCTGCACTGCACAGCTTTGATCCAGCGGGAGTCCCAGGGACCAAGTCCAAGTGTGCCAAGACGCAGGAGCACAGCCCTCTGCATGGCCGGGGCCACCGTGACAACCTGAGAGGGACCTGCCACTCTGAAGAATGACACATAGAATAAAGGGCGTGTAAATGACTTCTGCAGCTCTAAATCTGTATTCCTACAGACACGGGAAAGTGGCCATGACAGATTAAGAAAAAGTGAGGCGCGTGGTAGGGGCTCACCGCTGCCTGCCAGGCAGCATGCTGAGTCTTTGCAACCATCACCTGTGTGAGCTTTTACACGACCCAGGAGGCACATTCTAGGGCCTCAATCTGAGGGGACGAGAAACGCTCAGAGACTGAGTGACTCAATGCCCAGGTCACCAGGCTGAACTCAGGCCTCCTGACTCCCTAGTGCTCTCAACCTCACTGTCACTGTGGAGGGAATGAGCCCACGTGTTTTAAAACATAAGTTGCTTTATACAGATGTAAAAGGCTTGGATAGGTCTGCCTCAAAGCACTCGCAGATAACTCTCCTTGTTTCCAAAGGGTGGGACTTGGGGAGTGGAGAATCTTCCTTTGAAATCTGAATTTTGCTCAAAAGGGTCATGTGTTACCAGAAAGAAGAATGATTATAAACACATAAGGGCTTAAGGAGAACAAGAGAAAACAGGGGCCATGGGTATAACCTTGTAATTTGGGAAGTTTTGCCAAGTCAAAGCAAGAGAAACAGGGTGGGCAACGAACGGCTGTTGGCTCCAGAGCCACTGTGTGCAGAAGCACCGGCCTGGCGGGCTGCCGAGGCATGCATGCCCCCGCCACAGTGCCACACAGGCATGAGCACTGCTGCCCGCTTTTTCACACATGAGGAGCCAGGCTGACAAGCACATCAGGGGAAGAACAATTGCGGAGAAAGAAGTGTGAAATGCTAGGATTGAAGAAGCCACGCACACTCCACTCCATGCAGGCCATGCCTCGCTGGGCCTCAGCACCACGGCCAGGGCCGCAGCTTCAGAATGTGGGGGATCTGCCTGAAGCCACTGGATGCATATGCACCACCGGGCTCTCATTTGCTAGAAATCAGTAACTTGTAAACACATGATTAGCCAGAAATATTCAGATTTTCATCTTAAAAATAAGAGTGCCATTTTATCATTCAAAAGAGAGGAATTTTTTACTACTCCTTAAAAATACCTCATTCTTACATGATCTGTCACTTCTCAGGCTGGGTAATTATATGTCCTAACCAAAGCCACTATTTTCTGTTGTACTATCTACAGCAAATTTAGGGAGAACAAACCAAAAAACAGGCAATGTTGAACTTTCAAAGACACACGACTTACAATGGCCTCCGATTCAACCACGGAGGCAATGGACTTGGGGTCTTTCTCATTTATAGAGAATGGAAAAGACAGACTTTTTCCCCCAGAGACAGAAAGAAGTCTCTAGTTTTAGGAACAAACAGTTTAGATCACAGATAACTTATATCACCAGCTGCTGTGTAGCAAACCATATTTAGAAGACTGAGGTACAGGAGTATAAATGCACGTGTGAATTACCTATCTGAGGAACAATCCTACAAAAAATGCTGAGATCTCCATCTGATGAAGGATACTAAAACTTCTATCTGTGATTTCTAAATGCCATAGATTAATTCTCAGGTCATCTGCAGAAAGATATGTTTCATGATCACTATTTACTGAAATGGAATTTATATGATATGTGTGAGCATTTGCAAAAATTCGTCGTGGACTTGCTTCTACCATGAGGTCCATGGGCTTCAATATTGGGACCTAAAATGGAAGGAAACAGGAATTCAAAACAAAGACCACAGCACACAAAATTATTTACAGTAGGTAACAAAAAGGAACAAACTATACCATGGCCAAGTAACAGCTCTGTACAGGTAATACCCGAACCAATAACGGAGCCGTGCAGAGGCCTCAAACGGTCCCTCTGCTCTGAGTCATCCCGCTCGGCAACCATGACAGAGGCTGATGCTTTCTCATTGAAGAAAAGATTAAACTAGCAGCTAACAAAGTGCCTCCAGGGCACCGCTGCCCATGGGTGCAGCTCCACTCCCCGTTTGTCCAGGCAGCCACACCAGTCCCGACAGCCATCTTCCCCGTGGGACCTGGCTACGGGCCTCCTCCTCCCCCGACCTGGCACCTGCCTCTCCTGGAGGGGGAGGGACAGAGTGCTCAGGAGGAGCCCTGGGAGCTGGGAGATGCCATCTCTTGATCTGGTGCTGGCGACATGAGCGTGCCCAGCCTGGGGACACTCACGGAGCTGTTCACTTATGAGGCAGAGGCGCTTCCTGGTATTTATACTTCAATAAAAGACTAAAAAAAAAAAAGGGCACAAAAACCCCGTTTCTGTGTGGTCAGGGACATCTACACTGGTGGAAACAGCATCAAGGAGTTAGCCGGGGCCGGAGGAAGGGCCCGGCCCTTGCATACATGGAAGCCAGAGGCAGCGAACAGTCTGAGGACGTGTCCATATGTGAGAGAAAGGAAGAAAGGCCCAGTGTCACTGACATCTAGCGGAAAGCAAGCAGAAGCTTTCAAATCAAAACCAAAAATTAATAATAGTATTCTTTTTGTTATTTTTGTATAAACCAAAGGGGATGCCTGGAAAGGCTAAAAGAGTATCTCTCCACTTAAGTCTTTCCCAGCCAAAGTTCTGTAAAAATGAATGAGGAGAAATGCGTATAGAAATACTTCCCTCATTTTGCCCCAGTCAAGTGCTAAGCACACACTTCATTCTCTGGAGCGGAAGGGCCAGTTCTATGAGGTGTAGAACTGGGCTGGGCTACACGGCCCTGCGACAAGTTCCTAATTAATCACAACACCCAAATAGCTGTAATACTTGTAAAACAAACACAACTTCTTCTAATTAAATCCCTTTATGGTACTAAACCAATTTAAGAGGAAACCAAAATTTAAAAAGAGCACCATTTCTGACTTGTACCCAGTTAACTTTAGACAAATTAATAGTCCATTCTGATCTTTAAGAGAGGTAACTGGGAGCTCAAATCTGGACCTGAACTCACAAGGAGAGTCCGTGAGCAGAGTGGCCCACCTGGGAGCTCTTATCCCAGCCTGGCTACCAGGGCAGCTGATGTTAAGTGCACTGTTCACATGCTTCACTTTGGCCACCAATTGGGCCAGTTTTGTTTAGGCCAAACATATAAAAGCAGCTGTAAAAAAAACCCAAGACTGCGCCTAATAGGACCTATAGGTTTTCTAAACAGGTTTCTGAGCACCATGCGTGGTGAAGGTGGGCTGGTTAAGGAAGCCTGTGTCCCTGTGCGGGAGTGGAGGAAGGGATGGCGGCAGAAGTGCCCGGCCTGCCCCACAAGGCCCCCACCCCGTCCACGACCACCTACAGTTTAAAATGAGAAGCTCCTGAGTTGGTGGCTGTAAAGCCAGTGTTCCTGCCACTAGCAGTGGCTACTTAGAAGCCATCAACAACTGCTTGGGGCAAAGCAGCAGCATCTCGACCAAACATCTTACTCCAGATGAGGGTCTATAGATTAGGTTTGAGCAACTGCACAGCATTCTCAGCCTCATGCCCTTGGAAATATGGCGGCACTGATAACCTAAGACGCCATAGGATGCCTTGGTCACCCCTTGCCCAAACTGCATGCCACTGCTCTCCTAACTTCTGGAGCCTTGCCTCCACGGACGGGCTACGGCTGTGTCCCGCATGCCCCCTCTGCACCCCTGCTGGCACCTGACCTGCGCCCCGCACAGGACCACTGAAGGAACGGCATGAAAGAAGACCAGTGTCCAGGGGTCAGGGACACTGCCCGCTGGGCCTTCTCTGAAGCACCTTGCTGCTACCTGGCATGTGCTCACTAAGCAGATCTTCACCTGGTAGACAGCATTTTAACAAGTTTTAAGCCCAGTTAAAAAGCAAACCAGGTTAGTTTTCAGTTGCACCAGGGAGCTGTCCAGGGAGTGCTGAGCTACCCTGAGCGCAGCCCCTGCCTCTTGGGCCTCCACAGCACTGCCTGGTGCCCCCTACCGGGCGGTGTCTGGACACCATTCAAGTTTGTGTGACCTCCCTTACCAATCCCACTCATGGGTACACCTACAATTACAAGATACTAAGATTTTAAGGGTTACTTTATTTCATAGATGTTAAAATGTGAAAAATCCAGATATCATAACTGATGAAATCTGGTCATTTCATCCTGTACCTAAGCACACCAGGGGGACTGAAGAACTTAATAATTAAAAAAAGAAGTAATGAACTCAGACTCCAAGAAGGGACTAGCGGTCACCAAAGGGGAGGGGGTGGGGAGGGAGGGAGGGAGAAGGGGATTAAGGGGCATTACAATTAGCACACATAATGTGGGGGGGGGCACGGGGAAGGCAGTGTAACACAGAGAAGACAAGCAGTGACTCTATAGCATCTTGCTGCGCTGATGGACAGTGACTGTAATGGGGGGTGTGGTGGGGACTTGATAATATGGGTGAATGTAGAACCACAGTGTTGCTCATGTGAAACCTTCATAAGATTGTGTATCAATGACATCTTAAAATAAAAAAGTAATGATGCTCATGGACTGGTAGGCAGAGAATCCCAAACATGGAGGCTGAACTTAGCTAGCTCAGGAAATTCAATGGAAAACTGCAAATGCACCTTGGGGGCCCACTGAATCCCTTTCAACTGGACACCTAGGCTACTTCAACTCTAGGGGTCAATTCTGAATTTTAGCTGAACTTTTGCCCTATCAATGTGCGATTCTGAACCTTCAAAGTGAAAAATAGTTGATACATTTAAAAAGATTTCCGTTGTGGAATTAAATCTGAGTCTTTTCTTTAGGATTATTATATTTTCTGAAGATAATGTGTGACTTTTTACTTTTGTGAAAACACGAAGAATTTTTAACACATAGACATAAAAATGATGACTGTTATTACAAATAGCCGTCATGAATGAAGAGGGCAGGTCTCACAATGTATCACGTGACGCTATTTCTCTGAACCGCTGACTCTGGCATTGTTCCTGATTAATTTCCGCACAGCATTGGATGGTGTGAGTAAACCACCGCATACCCGCAGTGCTGTGATTCTGAACGGGTCCCGAAGCCGTCCGTCTTCATCTTTCAGGTTATAGCCTTCTGCTCTTTTATCCCGTTCACTTATTTTCCATAACTTAATCGTTTTATCTGGAAATAAAAACCCCATGCTCTATATTAAAAGAAAAACTTCATCATGTGCCACTCTTAGTTGAGTATTGTATTAGAAAATCTGTTCTTCTATGTTTATAAGCTAGAAGTCTTTGATCATTAGTATTTCCAATTATAATTATGGATGAACTCTTTATTTTCTACATTAAGATGTAGAAACATATGCAGAGTTAAGTGATGTAATACTGGGAGGTTTATGTGTTTGCATACTCCGGGTTTTCAACCTATCACTTGCTACCTAGCTAACAGCTTACCCTCCCTCCAATGTTTGAAGCAGAAACAACTTGTTGGAAGGGTTAAACTAAAAAGGAACCCACACACAGAAAATTAAAAACCAAATCCTAAACTAAATATAGCCACTTAAAAAAAAAGCTCTTACCATTTGTAGAGAGTAGAAAATGAGCAGCATTCTGTTGTGGTAACCACCTAATTTTATTAATTTTTTCTTCAATTTCTAGACTTTTCAAATAGTCAAACTCTGGTTCATGACTTTGAAAGGTACTGTAAACATTATATTCTCCCCTAGAATGAGGGCGGCTTTTATTCTGCAAGGAAACATGAAGCTGTTTTAATGAACAAAGCACAGTGCAGAGGAGAATTTAGTATCACAAGACCACACACATTTTTAAGTTAAAAAAAAAAGTCAAACAGATGACACTCAGAATTAATTTACTTGAAAAAAGAAAAAAGATGACTTCTCAGCCCTTCTGTCCTCCTACACAACCACTCCAGAGCGCGGACTGCCAGGTTCCCCTGCCGCAGCATAAGCCGTACCTGTGTGGATGCCCCGGCAGGCTGCTTCTGTGCTGCCCAGGCAGAGGGGAGGAGTTTTGAGAGACCACAGGGCACAGAGATGTGGAAATATTTGCAACTTGGTCCTGTGGCGAGGCTGTGGGCTGGCCCAGGTCCTCTAGGAGTAGGCCCGAGGGCTGGGCACTGCAGTCATTGTGACAGCCAGCCGACGTCACCAAGCCCGAGCAAAACCAGGAGGCAGTGTCATGCCACCGACACAACACAGCAGCTACTGTGAATGACCCACAGGCGCAAAGACACAGGGTTGTGTGGGGGAAGCAAGTCACAGGAAGATACCCACAGTAAACTACCTCTCATGCAAATTTTTAACACACACAAGACTAATTCTATACACTGTCATGAAGGTAGAAAAACATGCCTGGGAAAATATATGCCACTTTCAAAATGAAAACCAACCCTGGTAAGGAAGGAGGACAACCCGAGACCTGAGAGTGCAGTGGGCAGGTAAGATGGGGGGCTCCGCCATGTCCCCAAGTCCCGGGCCTTCTCTTCTTTTATGAAGGAATATGAAGCCACCAGCAGGACCTGGAAATCTGCTATGGGATTTCCCAAGTGTGCTGTGTGCCGTGGTCAATGCTGTTTGCCCTGGTCACCTTCTGCAACACCCCACCCTCTCTACGAAAAAGGGTAACATACCAACAGATACTTTTAACTCAGAAATGAACAAAATGAAGCTGAACTATTTAAAAGAAGTGTGTGTGGAGCTGGCTCCGTGCCTTCAAATGCTACACACTAAGGAGAGAGCAGGGCATGAGGAGAGCGAGACGCCCACATCTGAGAGCTGCCTACCCTTCCTGGGATCCGGGTGTCCTCCCCAAGGATGGGGCAGATGCTCCGGGCTGCGCCACCCCAACCAAGTCCACCATGAAGCCCCTCTTGTCCAACACCAAAGGAGCCGAGTCAGCCTTGGAGGGGCCCTAAGCAGCAAGGGATCTTCATGCCCTGTCTAGGGAGGGGTGAGGACAGGCAAGGTGACAGGACAGGACTCTGAGGAAACTTGCCAGGACACCGGGGCTTTGGCAACTGGATTCCCAGCAGACAGCACAGAGCCCAAGCCCTGCAGCATGATTAGGAAAGGGGGAAGGTGGAGAGCTTCTGCTTGCAGGCATGCCCATTTCTGCTATAACCAGACGAACTATATAAATAGGACTCTGCACAGGGCTGGAGTCCCAGGGCACAGCGCCCTGTGAATAAATCTGAGCTCCCTGGACAACAGTGCCCTGTGAATAAATCTGAGCTCCCTGGAAAGAGGCCTCTGCTGCTGAAGAGCAACAAGGCTGCACAGTCCCCATGCTAACTATGCTTCCCGCCCCCTGCCCAGGCAGACCTTCCAGGGTTCCGTACACCCTGCACCTTCCCTGACCTGGCAGGGCATAGCTTCAGTGATCCTCTATGCTTCTTGGGCTCTGAAATGCACACATGGGTACCTCTGAAGCCTCCTGTAGCCTCTAACTAAGAGTGGGCCAGCTCCACCACAGCGGTTTCTCCTGTTATAGGGTCCCTGCTTGCAAGTGACAACACAGTAAGCTCACACTTCTATTCTCACTGGAAGGATTCAAGTCCAGTAAGGATTATACAAAGCAAACACTGAAAAGCAGATGGAATATGAAAGCTCTTATTATATTAACCAAAATATGAAGATGATGATGGAAAGAAAAGTCACCCAGGACTTATTAAGTGTCAGCTGGTCAGGTTTATCAATTAAGCCACTTTAGGGACCTGCTGTTGTACAAATTTGTTGCTTCCCACAACAATGACTTAACACATCTTAACTAAACATATAAAGTAACAGGTTCTCAAAACAGTAAAATACCCAACACACTTCATAACAAGATGCTTTGATTTGATCACAATTTAGTTCACAGTTGAAGCTGGTCTTTTTTAGGTATAAACAATGACCCACAAAAATAATAAAAATTTCCTTTTCTACAAGGACATTATTGAAAGGAGGTAAAAATGAACTTAAACTTAAGATGCTTATGACTCGACAAACTGTTGAATAATCCTTCTGCTGAAAGTGACATTCAAATACCACTTGTGTTGAAAAGGGTAAAGTACACTGTTCTGTTTAGGTAGCGCTGTGTGACAATCTGCCTCTGGGATTAGAATGCAGAATCACAAACTTAGCAAACTGTGAAGATTTAGAAGATTAATGACAATATACACAATATTCACAAAAGAACTCTCACCATCCCAAATCAAGAGAAAACGGTATTTAAAAATGTTAATTTACAAGGACATAATCAAAATTAGAGCTGCACCAGGTATATTCTAATGATGAGATGGGGCATCCTATAAATCTCTCCCCATTTCCCCGAGGAACCCTCCCCTTCTATCAGGGCCCAGGGCTCGCCTTCCTACAGGCGCCCTTCAGTGCCCCATCTCTGGTGGCAGGGCCTACTCACTGCCTCACAGAAGGTCTAACAGATGACAAGGGCCTGCAGCCTCTATACCCAAGTTTTACCACAAAATTTAGAGACTAAAACTTGCAGATAAAAATGTAACTTCCCACTGATCTGTCAGGAAACAGAAAAGGAAGGGTAGGGGCCCTATTTGACTCTACTAGGAACCAGCAAGACAGGAACTCTACGGAGGCCCCAGGCCCGGCTGCGTGCCGTGCCATCGCAGCCCGTCATCAGCACGCACGAAGAGCTGATGAGGGTCCCAGAACGCTGGGCTGGGCGGCAAGGCCCTCATCTATTTCCCTTCTACTCTTATGCACAGCCCATGTGAGGGTGTCTCTCTCCCCTTCACCTCCAGGAAGGGGAACAGCCTGAGAACCAGTGCTCACGGGTGAGATTCCCGCAGAGGCTTCTCCAAGGCCAGGTTCTGAGGACTCCTCGCTTCCAGCCCAAGGGGTTGGAGGAGGCAGCGCTGCTCACCTCTGATGAGAAGGGAGAGCGTGGGGCCCCGCCCCAACACACAGCCGGGGCTGCCCGGGGCATGTGCGGCCAGGGCTGGGGCAGCACCCCCTCAGGCTTGTGAAGTGATTGCCACAGACAGCACTTCCACTTACAGGATGAAGAGAAACAAACACAGAAGGCCCCCCACCCATCTTTCTTTTGGTCCCCTCACAACCTGCGGGGGGCGCAAGGACTCTGCCCCAAAGGTGAGGGTGCCGGGGCCCAGCTGGGGCTCAGCCGTGCACTGCAGCACAGAGCTCGCCCACAGAGATAATTTTTGAAAAGAATATTCTATGCAATTAATGTGGTATTAACTGAATCTAAAAGAAATCAGACACTGAGAAAATAATTGTGCTTCCCTCCTTGTAAGTGATGTGAGAGGGGCCTAATGATTCTGTTTGGTTTGTGGATTGTAAATTACTGACCTCTTGTTCCCGCTGAAAAATAACAACTCTGCCGCCCTTGTCTCCCGTTGCAAGAAGATCACCAGAGTGATTAAATTCAACAGTTGAGATGATGTCAGCTGTCAATAAAATACAGAAGCAATTTACCAGATTATGATTTTGAGGAGTCACAATGAGTATCAAAAATCAATAAAAAGGATCAAAGAAAGACAAAACAAAATTCCCTGGATAAAGGAAAGTTTTCTCAGGAAACTTCTAATCACCAAGCAGCTGCTTCTTGGTTCTGGCGCCCAGAGCCCAGGAACACACATGGATTTATGGGTTTTGCTCAACTGATCTAATGCTGGGTCTCTGGCACACCAGGGGTCTTCATATAAAGATATAGGGTAGAAATTTTGAAAATTTATTTTTTGAAATGAAAAAAAGAAAAGAAAGGAAAAAATCGATCCAAGAAGACGGCCATCTAATTTTACAGGGCACACCTATTAACTTTCTGTGGGATTCTGTATAGACAGGCAACTTCCACTACATTGTCCAGATAAAGTCACTGCCATTGACAATGATAACATCATGACCAAGTGAGACATGCTGGTCAGACAGACCCCTGAGATTTCCAACACTATCAACCCAAAGGACTTGGACACTGGCTCACAAGGGGCAAAAAACCAAACAAGGGTTGGAAAAGGCCTTAGGTGTCCTGCGGCCGGTACTTCGGTTAGAGGCTGAGGCCTGGATTCACAACACAGACCACCGCAACAACAAAAAGGTCCCATGACGGACACTTGAAGAAGAGAGGTTTTCTCTAGCTCGGGGTCACTGACTGCTGACTGGATAAAGACGAGAGGCCTAGCTCTGCTCCTCCAAGGGACTGGCAGTAGCTCGTCCCATGGCCACAACTGGACTCTTAGCCCTAGTCAGTCAGCTGCCCCAGAAAAATCTCATCTCTGGCTGCTCCCAGGAAGAGCTGGATCACACAAACCCACCCCCGCTGCTTGGGGACCAACTCAAAGGGCATGTCCTATCGGCAAGTGAGAATGACCACTTTGCACATGCTAGGGCCACAGTCCCACCGAAGTCAGGAGTATTCAAAGACGAACACTGCTAAATGGCTATTATAAACAACTTACCCACTAATAAGAAACTGACCACAAAGTTGAAACTACTTTAAAAACTCCCCCCAAAGTGACCTTAATATAATACAATTAAAGATATGTACAAATATGAATCAAGTAATTCTTAATCTATGACTTTCTGCAAAGCAAGTCCTTCCTCACTGGCACTGCTTACTTACCTTAAATACATACTGAGTTATATGGCCTGGATTTCTTTCTCTCTCTCCTTACTTTTAAACCTTCAGTTAAACTTGGGGAAAGGATTAGGATTCTTGTTATGGGAAGGAGTAGCTTTTTGTTAGAAGTGTCTCTTTTTAAATTAAGTTACTCAGAATAACCCAATTTACTTAAATGAAACTAAAATATTCTGCATTGGACTAAAAGGGACTAAATCTATGTCATTTATACCCAGGGGTAGAATGTTATATAATTAATGGTATTTAGCTCTGTCAGTGATTTTTGAACTTAATTAAAATGGACTGGATTTTTAAAAAACAAGTCCTATGACTGCCAGTGGTGAGAAATTATTTTCATTAAGGCATGTAAATATGTATGAACCTAAAATGAGAAATTCCTTCTACAGAGTTTAGAAGACCTCTAAAATAGAAAAAAACACACAAACTAAATTCTAACAAAATTACAAAACCAGTAAAATTTAAATTGCCAATAAGAATTTAATCTGATGGATAGTACCTCACAGACCCAGGCTGATGCTGAACACTTGAGCACAGTACTGACCACGGGCACAAGTCAGTGCTCAGCATCACCTCACGTTGCACGGTGACGTGCTTCTGCCTCTGCTTCTGTGGGGGTGGCCAGGGAGCCCTGCGCACAGTAGTGACGGCACCTCCGGGTGCTGGCTCTCCACACAGCAAGCAAGGCACCTTGGGACACACAAACACAGCCCTGCCTGGGGGGGGTCTGCTGTCAGGGGGGCAACTGACTGATGCAGAGCTTACTTGCTAAATGTTTATTTAGGTCACAGTCAAAACCTTTATACAGCCTCTAAGAGTCCATCTCAGACTTCCAGGCCAGGGTGGATGTGTGCTTGTGCTTAACCTCCCTTCCACCCCCACCAAAGTACCATAAGGAGACAGAAAAGGCAAGTGTGAGCAGGCCTGGACAAACATTGATTCTGGCAAGTGGCAAGAGGAGTGGGGACTATCTGGTGACAAGCTAAGTATGCACAGGGGCCCAGGTCCCCACATGCTGGGGGCCTTGGCCAGGTTCTGGACAGGGTGCTGGGCATGGCAATCACAGAAACTCTGTTTGAAGAAGCACAGGGTCCCCAAGCTGTGGAGCACACAGCTATGTCTACTTCCTCCTCCCAAATGCTGGCCTCCAGGAGTGACTCGTTCTCACCATCCTGAGGGTTCCTCTCCCAAATGATAAAGCCCAGGGGAAAAGGCCTCCAGATTCAAACACTTGGGAATTGACCACCCACAGGGACACCTCCAGCAGAAAAGCCCACCTGCTCACAGAACTGCCTATGGGCTTCAGAGTGGCTCCATCTTAAATAGGAACCGATGGCTCAGGATCTGCAGATGGGCGAGAGAAACGCTAAAACAAAATGACTCAGAGGAAAGAGACGAAGCAACAAAATATCAAAGAAATGTGACCAGCATCCTCAGGGAGTTAACGCTGGTAACAGGAGTTCTGTTACCCATGCTGGCTGAGTGCTTGTTAGGTGCCAGGTGCTACTCTAATCCCACTCGCCCCCTGCATGAAGCTAGTGCACTTCACAGCAGCCTGTGAGGCAGCACCCCTGTCAGATTGTCTGATGGAGAAGTGAGTGCTGGGCATTGTGACCAGCTGGCCCAGGGTGGCAGCCCGAGGCAGGAAAGGGGGTAGGATACTACTGCACCAAGGAGAGCCCATAAAAGACAAGTGGCATGCGCTGAGAAAAGAAAAACAAGTGCTCTCTGAAATTCAAATGTAACAGTAATGATTTAAAACTCAAGGCCTCTTCAAAGGGTAGAGCAAAGAGACAGAGATGGATGACAGGAAAGAGAGACAGTTGGAGAATGAGGTTAGGTGTCCTGTCAGTCAGTTAACAAGGTGCAGGAAGGCGGCAGACAAAAGGAAGGGCAAAACCCACCCATGGCTAAGACAAGCATCTCCCAGAGGAGAAGCACATGTGCTCCCAGGCTGATGGGGCTCAAGCAGGCCCAAGGAGCACCACTCGAGATCCAAACCACCAAGGACAAAAGGGAGATTCTAAAATTCCCCAGAGAAAACAAACAGGTCCCATTCAAAGGAAATCAGATGGCATCAGAAGGGATGAAGGAAGGAAAATGGTGGAGGGAATACTGAACATCCTCAAAATTCTGAAAAAAAAAATTTTCAGTGTATAATTCTATATCTAGCCATTTCTCCACTCAAGTTTGGGGGATGAGTGAAGATGTTTTCAAACATGCAAAGAGCGAAACAACAAAACTCTCTTCTCAGAAAATCCCTGAAGATGCAAAGTGGCAAAAAGCTAAAAAGCCAAAGGAAAGGAAGATGAGGACGTGACATCCCAACAATGGGAAAGAAGCCCCAAGACAGAGCAGCAGCCCCAGTGCTGGAGACCCGCCAGGAAAGGTCGTCTGGGGGAAGAAGGGCTGGGGCCGCCTGCTGTGTTCGGGACGGTCATGCTAGTGTCCCACAGATCTGCTGAAGAGTGTTTAAAAAAATAGCACCACAGACACAAGAACTAAGTGTGTGTAAAAATCAGGCAATCATGAGTTCTAGGCGAAATGAAAGCTTGTATGAAAAAGAAAGCCTAGACTTTAGTTCAGTAAAGAACAATACTTAAAGTCAATGTAATACTGACATAGCCAAGATTTGTCATAAAATTACAAATTCTACTTGTACAGAATTACACAAATTCTACTAAAAAATTATACAAATTTATATAGAATTGTACAGAATTATACAAATTCTCTCAACTCCTTTTTTTTTTGCACAGAGGAGTATGTACAGGTGGAAGGTGCCATTAGTAAAAAAGCAAAATTAGAACCCTAACCGGAAGTCAGCGCCTACTGTTCAAAATCAGGAACTCCGAAGTCAGCCGTGAAAGGATCTTTCAGGATCTGCTCGGGATGCTCACAGCCAGGAGGGGCGGGTGACAGGGGAGGCACTGAGCTGAGGTTACTGTGGGTAGGGGAGCAGGAACAAAGAGATGTGGAGGGGAGGCAGAGAGGATGTGCCAGGGAAATGTAGCCCGTGGGGTTTTTAAAGATGGAGACTATGAAGTCACATCCAATTGGCCCTGGGCATAAAGAAGCAGTGAGGAGGGAACTGATGATGTAGAAGAGAGGACAGGGTCAGAAGACAGGCAAGAATGGATGGAGAGCCAGAGCACAGGTCGGGGAAAGGGGCTGCTGAAAGAGAGGAGCAAGGACAAAAGCTTTGGGGAGGAGGTTAGGTGTGTGCAAGGCATGGAGGAGGCAGGCTGTGAACCTGGGCTTGACAAGGGAGAGCTCAGCACACTGTGTCCACTTGTATGAGGCAGGAGAGAAGACTCATAGGCTAGCAGTGAAGGGAGGGGCTCCAGGTGACCTGGGAGAACAGAAGAGGAAGTCTTCTTGGGAGAGACAGGAATGACCACACTATAGAACGGCAATGTGCAATCCGAGGCCAACAGTTTACTTTCAAAGTCAGCAGCCATGCTGAGTGACTACCTTGAGCCATGCGCTGCTGCACTGGGCATGGGGACATAACAAGCAGGCAAAGTGCCTGCCCTCCTGGGACTGGCATTTTCATGAGTGAAATCACTTTAAAGGAGACCATTCAGTATGGCTCCCACGGTCGCCTGCAGTGGCTCAGGTGTAGCCCTGGAGGTCTGCTGTTTTGCCAGGAGTAGGACTGCTGGGGTTGAGAGGCAAGGAGGTTAATGGTGAGCAACGAATGGCAGTATGTTAGACCCTGGAATCGATCCGGGGCAGGGGGCAGGGAGGGGAGAAGACAGTACTGAGGACGGTGGAGTAGGGGAGGGGCCCAAACCCAACAGGAGGCACTTGAAACTGAGATTTCAGAAGTGCTACAGCTGGTGAATACCAGGTTGCCTAGGGGCATGTGGTGGCTCAGACAGGAGATCCACAAAGGCACCACCAGATACAGGGGCCAAGAGCCTTGGACAGATCACCTAAACAAATGCTGAGCCAAGAAATATGGAAAAAGACACACAGCTCTAGTGGCAGGTTCTGGAGTTCACAGGTGTTTGTTACTTTATTCTGGTGCATTTCAAAACAAAACACACAAATGTGAATATTTTATTTCCTCTACTTTTGTCAATCTTCACTGCCAAGACCCTATGCCCAAAGCGACCAGGAACTCTGGCTAATTTACTGAGACAGCCTGCTGAGTGGCCCCCCACTTCCTCTCCTGCTTCTCTCGAGTCCAACTCCATAAAGCAGATGGAGGAGTCCATTGAAAGGCATAAATAACATCACCACCCTGTTTCAAACCCTATCAAGTACTACAATCATCTTATCTGTTTACCAAATAAGTAAAATACAGTATTTACAACTTATCACCTAAAATTATTCATTGTCAAAACAGAAGGACTGTGAGGCAACAATTAGGTGGGAGATACAGTTTCCAGCAATTTTATTTTCTCCCTCCCCTCTTCAGTTAGTCCAAAATATAGAGGATTATTTTAAACATCACCACTTGGCCTGTGACCACAGCATGTCCCAGTAAGAAACCAAAACATCCATCAGCAGGACCAAGGGGGGCCGGGCTTCTGCGTGCCCCACGCGGGGCCACTGCCGCCTTTCCTGACTCTGAACTGAGTTAGAAACAGTCCCAAAGAGGTGATAACAATTAAACCCATCACCTACTTCCTTTTAAGGTACCATCAAAACTGATCTTAAGCCAGTAAACATACGAGATGGTGTTCAATGGCCTCAGCGGTCAGGGAAAGGCCAGGAACCCCCCCCACCCCACACACCCGCCACCACTGCTGCAGTCACAGACTGTTCCAGGTGTCACAAGGATGGGGAGCAACAGGAACTGCCACACACCACTTGTGAGGGTGGTAACAGCACAACCATGCTGAACGGTTTGGAGATACCACTAACACTGGACAGCCATGCATCCTAGAGCCCAGAAGTCCCACTCCAGATGCACAGCGACCAAAAACACACATCACTAAAGGACTTGTAAGAATGTTCACAGCGGCATATTCACAAAAGGAACTCTGATGTCCATCAATAGTAGAAAGGATGCACAAACTGTGGGACAGTGATACAGTGGAATACAACACAGCAATGAGAACAAATACTACACAGAACCAGTGGATTAGTCTCATGAAGAAAATACTAAGGAGTACTTGGTTTGATCCCATTTATATCAAGTTTAAAAATAAAACAGGGATCTAATCCACAATGATAGCAGCTGGGGTGGCAGAAGAGGCCCCAGGTGCTGGCAAGGTGCTCTCTCTTTGATCTGAGTCACTGCAGGACATGGAAAGAGCCGTCCTGCACACCCGGAATGTGCACTCTCTGTAGGCACATCACCCTTCCCTGGCCAAGCAGCCATCTCAGCTACATCCTGTCTCCTTGTGACCGTCTTCCCTGCGTTTTCACCCCACTTGGCCCTGTGCCTCCCCCAGCCTCTGCTACAACACACTGCCTCTTCTTGCTCCACAATTTGACAGTCCCGGAGCTTCCCCAAAGCCTCTCCTAGAAGCACCTCCCTGATTTCCAAGGGTGCTCCCAGACCACCTCTCTTCAACACCTTTTCCTCTCCCCAGACTTCCACACCCCAGCCACCCATTTCACTTTCCATTCTGGATTCGGCTTGTTTCACTTAAGAACAGAAGTGCCCAGAACAGATGGTCCATATACTCCCATTACCCTGCGGAGCTGGCCATGCCCGCTCTTCCCCCATGGCACCGGGAGGAGCCACTGCTTCCAGCAAGGACCAACCAGAGCAGAAGGTTCTGTCCCACCTGTGTCCTCCAGGACTCTGCTCCTGGACAGGCCTCGCTCTCTCTGCAGCACCATCCCTTTTCTCAGCTCACAGGTTAGTCCCATTTTCAAACAAAAACGCTCTCTCTCATCTTAAAAATAAAAAGGCTGCCCTCCCCATACCCTTACAGCCACGGCCACATTTCTCTGTCCTGTCTGCACTTCCTTTCCTCAGCTTTCTTCCCTCTCTATGAACTTGTAAGAAGGGGACTGAGGGTGTGGCCATTTATCTCATGCTTCCTCAGTAACACCTGTCAAGAGCAGCATGCACATTGTAGGGACTCAAACAATGACACAGAACACAGTCCAGTGACAAGAGGCTTTCTGTAAAGACACTAAAAAAAGGCCATAAGTTCACTGTATATCCAGATTAAGGAGTACTATCTACTCTCTGAGGCCAAAAAATCTCATGAGGATGTCAGATAAATCAGGTAATTTCTACTTGTTAAGTATGATAACATATTTACATAAAAAAGGCATTCTACTAGCAAACATAAATGTGTATAATTGTAAGGTGTGTGTATACACACATCTACATTTCATTTCTGTTTCTTTAGCAAGCAGATCACTGAAGTCAAGAGTTCTCAACTCAGAAACCAGACTCGAACTGATAGAAGTGAACGGTGAGCCTCTGCCAAGTATAAAAAATGGAACCACCTCTAAGGGATATAAGGCTCTTAACCAGAGACTCTAAAATGGAGTTTCTCCCAATGCTGACTAGACTGGATGAAATGCGACAGAATGGGAAAATCTGAATAGCATTTCTAAGTGAAGCTTTCACTGCTCTGCTCTGGCACCCAGGACAGCAAAGACCCCACAGAAGCAGGTACACTACGAACGCTCTAGCACCATAACCAGGTTTGAAACACTGCCGACCACAGCCCAGCTGGTAGTTGTTCCGCTGGAAGGGGCTTTGACGCCCGTGCACCAGCGCCTAGGTAAGTGTGTCTAACCGCTCTGTCGGCTCTCCTCCCTCGGTCTGCAGTAACCTGTGCACCTATGTGCTCTAAGGAAACATCATTTCATTAGTTTTTTGGATGCACCTTGCCTACAGGAGGAGTATTTTAAACCTTAAGATTTCACATCTTGACTCACCACATTATGATCAACTATACAGGTCATTTCTTTGATGATTTATGTTAACTCTTTTACTCACCCCTTTTAAAAAATTAGTAACACACCTATAGATTGGTTAAAATGAGGATCTCATTTGTTTCTATTTCACTTGCATTTTCTTAGATATTATCAGGGAACTTGCTACCTTTGAGGATATGACTCACAGAGAATTCACAATTTTTAAAAATACTTCCATGTACCAGTTGTACAAAATACAGAAAAAGATAAACATGTCCTGTGTATTCATACAACAGCACCTCTGTTTTAGCTGTGGTTTCCTTATCTCTGGAGAGCTAGATAAAAAAGGCTAAGGTCTGTTCCATGCTTTGAGTATGTCTAAGATCCTTGCCAAGACTTCTGCGAGTTCTGCACAATCTCCCGCTTTCATGGTCGCGCCTGCCTCTGAGCTCAACTCACAACACTCCTCGTGTCCCACTCACTGACCCTCTCCTACACCATTATTAAAATACGTGTCTCAGCTTTTCCTCTGTTTCCAATGGCAGCCACAGCAACAAAAAATCCACTTGTAAAAGACACAAACAGCAAGTAGACATAACTGAACTCTGGGTAAGTGTGTATGAAATGGGGGCAGAATTAAAATTCAAGGTTAAAAATAAAAAATATTCAAGAAAATTAACCTTCATAATGTATAAAAAACTTTTAAAAACTCATTTTCAAAAAGCTCAGTAAAAAAATGGGCAAACGATATGACCCAACAATTCACAGAATACAAAGTCAATTAAAAAAAACCTCAATTCTGATTGGCAGACATAGGGTGGGGGGGCCCTGGGGGGGACTGTACAGCTCAGAGAAGACAAGTAGTGATTCTCATCTCACTACACTGATGGACAATGACTGTAATAGGGTTGGTGGGGGGGACCTGATGAAGGGGGTAGTATAATCATCACAATATTGCTCATGTAATGGTAGGTTAATGATACTAAAATAAAATAAATTGTAAAAAAAAAAAACACCTCAATTCTGTAACTGATCAGGAAATGCAAATCACAAGACTAGACGTGTCATTAAAATAAACAGCTAAAATGAAAAAGACTGATGTTCTCGGCACAAGTGGGGAAAAGGGAAGTTTTGGGAAAGATATTAGCTGGCACTGTTTTTTGGGGGCAATGTGACAGCATCAAAAGGCAAACGTGAGCGGCCCTGACAGTGCGTCTGCTCCACAGCCATGGAAACAACTGCACTGCACGGACAGGCAGGCCCGACTCTGCTGCAGCACCTGTTGTAACAGCAAAAACTGCAAACTACTGACACGGGACTAGTTAAATAATGAGGTAATCTGTACAACAAAACACTATGCAGCAGTCGAAGAGGATCAAACAGAGCCACGCCAGATGCAAGCATGGTTAAAAACACTGAAGTATGGGCTCTGGGCTGAAATCCTGACCAGCACCCACTAGCTACATGACCTTGGGCAAGTGACTTCCCCTTCCTGAGACTCAATTTTTTCACTTGTAAAACGAAAGCAATAGTAGGACTTACATCTCAGGAGGTCTGGCAAGGGTCCAATGGGCTCAAGTATGTGCACAGCTCAGCAGAAAGTGTGGGTCCCTGTAAGATCTCAAATTCCACACTAGTAATGCAAAAGAGCCAAGTTGCAAAACAGTATTTATAACTGGATTCACATTTTGTAAGGAATAAAAAAACTACTTATACACAAAACTAAATTTTAAAATAAAAATAAATAAATGCACAGAAAATGGTCTAAAAACATACACACACTGTTAAGAGCAGTTACCTGTGGGGGGATTCCAGGACAGCAATGCAATGAAGAGGAACTTGCACTTGTACTCTACACATTTAAACCATTTAATTTCCTTTAATAATGAAAGATCTGCTTTTGTATTTTGAGACAAAATAAAATCCAGCAAAGATGAGAGGGGACAGTTAATCTTGAAATCTGCTTTGTTATTCCTACAGCTAACAGCTTGCTTGAAAGCAACAGTTCTCAAAGTGTGGTCTCTGGGACCCTGAGGGGGGCCCAAGAACCTTTTAGAGGTGCAAGAGGTCAAAGCCACTGTCATACTACTACTAACACATGTGCCGCTTTCCCCTGTAGTCACTTGCATGGGCGAGCAAAGGCAGCAGTGACTGAAACCACGGGCACCTCAGCACACGTCATGGCAGCTACACCTAACCGCACAGCAGTCAGCCGTATTCACACCGTGTACGTGCACAACAAAGGGAAGGAAAAACCAGTGTGACTCAGAAATGTCCTTCCTGAACAAACTACTCATGCTCAACCCCAGCCTTTCCTATGTGCCTTTTTAACTCCCTGCGGGATCAAGTGCGTAAGGCACAGCCCGTGTCCCCCAGGACAGTCACGCGGGCAGCTGTCGGCATGACAGGTAAACCAGCCGCTTTTCCCCGGGAGCACCATTCTCAGCTGAAAGAACAACTATATACACTATGGTTATTCAGACTTTGGTGTCTGGCAGAAATTTTCTTGGAGAGGAACAAAGTGAGCCTCTCACCTAACAGAAAACTGACAGTATTGGTTACCAAGGATAAAATCCAAGCTTTCAAGAGAGTATCAGGATTTTGGAAAACATATCCATCACTACTAGCTTGACAACCTGCCACTTTGTAAGGCTTTTCTGATGAGATCAATGGTGATATCAACAAATACGGTTTTCTTTGATCCTGTGTAATGAAATATATCAACAAGTAGAAAATATGAATAACTCAGTGTAGCAGTGTTTCCAAATGACTAAGGTGTGATGTTACTAAAGCAGGCACATGAGTGAGGGATCTATTCTAAATACAAAACTGAACCACAGATTTTAATGCACTGGCATAAAAAGTTCATGGATATGGTTGCAGGTTCCAAAGTGCAACTAAACTTGAAAAAGCCACCTTGTGTCTAGTTTTGTTGTCAAATTAAAGAATATCCACAATTGTATGAAAAGGCTATTAAAACATTCCCCTCTCCTAAGTACAGGTAAATGTGAGGCCAAATTTTCATGTGAACAATTCCAACAGTTTGAATGCAGAAGTGTATCTGAGAATACAGCTGTCTTCTATTAAACCACATACTTAAAGGGTCTGCAATGTATACAACAATACCACTCTTTTCACTAAACCTTTTGTTTTGGGAAAACTGTTTTCCATTTAATATGTTAACATGTAATACATCATTTTTAAAGTGAAATATTTTAAGATGTTCTTCTGTTTTAGTTTCAAATATAGTAAATACTGATAGATATAAACCAACCACACAAAGCTCTTGCTTCTGAGACCACTCGTTTAGCAGGGGGGTGGGCAACTACAACTTGAGAGCTAAAGTGGTTCAGAGCGGCTGGCCCGCCGCCACACCCATTCACTCCCGGGTCTACAGCTGCTTTCCTCCTACAAAGGCAGAGTGGAGTTTGGCAGCTGCAACAGACACAGTCTGTCCTGCAAAGAATAAAATATTTACTATTTGCCCTTTACAAAAAAAAGTGTGTATACCTCTGATTTAGGGTAAGCCCGTTTTTCTAGCCTCTGTTACTGCAGTAACCTCCTCACTGGCACTTATTCTTACCCCGTCACCATTTAGTCTCCAAAGGCCAGTGACCTTCCCAAAAAAGGTAAAGTTGACATCATTCCTCTGCTTAGAATCTTACTGTCCCGCTCAAAGTCCTCAGCCAGGTAATCAAGTCTTCCATTCGCCATCTCCTGCCCCTCACCCTGGGCCACTCCCTATCTGCCAGACAAACCCGTACTTGTTTCCCAGGAGGTACCATGTTCTCTCCCATCTCCACTCCAAACCCTCCATCAGAACATTCTTCTCCTTTCCCTTCCTCCCTCTTCCCACACCCCGCCTCCCTCCCCTTCTCTCCTCACCCGAGTCTGGATACTGGGCACTTATATCACCATCCTGTGACACGACCTGCCCTCAGGATGGTGCAAACTCCTGTTTGCTCATCAGTCCCTGTCCAAACAAGGACTGCCTGAGGCAGGAAAGGGGTTTCTCTATGCCAGTATCCAGCACCAGGAGCCCTTGGGGACACTATTGTGAGCTTTCCAGATAAACTAAGCTGAAAGCCAGCCCCAAACACCCTTTTCTTAAATTGCCTCCCTGAAGCCATGCAGGGCAAGTCATTCTCTTACACACGAGGCCCCTTCAGACACCAGCATTTTAGCAGCTCTCAGTTACTGTGCACCTGTTTACAGAGCTTTCCCTGCATCATCCGGAATCTTCCTAACAACCTGTAATGGTCACAGGGAATAGTACCCATCTTACAGAAGAGGAAACAAAAGTAACCTGCCAAGTTAACACAAAGCTAGTGGGAGGGTTGGAATGGGATTTGTCCCAAATGCCCTTCCCTATTCTGATGAACATCGAGTTGAAGAGATAAGCCTAAACCATGTGATAGAACTGAAGAATGGCAAGCAAGATAGAGCCAACCACCACACACGCAGATGCTAAATGAAAGGAAAGGTAAGATTCTAGGACCCAATACTTGATGTTAAGAATGGCTGGGCAGTGATTCATGAAATAGGTGGGATTTGAGATGGATTCAGAAGATCGGTACGGAATGGAGGACAGACAGAAAACAAAAAGAAAATTCGAAGTTGGGAAATATAGGCAAAGATAAGGGGATGGGAGGGTCACTTAATAATAACAGAAAAACCAAGTGGTCAGGCCCAACGGAAGGGATCTGGGGTGAGTGGAGAGACTCATGGGGGAGGTCAGGAAAAAAACAAGGAACTGCTATTTTTATGTTTAAATATAGCTACAACCAAAGCCAAACAACTTTAAAATACCTGAGAGTTAATTAACAGTTGCATCTAACATGTGAACCACACTTTACAGATTATAAAAGTACCGCACATTGTTTGAGTTTAACAAAAAAATCTTATGATGTAATTTCTAGATAAGCAAGCTGAAATTCAAAAAGGGCCTTGAGAACTGATAAATAAATGGCAGGCAGGAACTGAACCCAGAACTTCCCATCAAAACAACTGACTTAAAATCAAGGAATAAAAAAAATCAAGTATGATTTAATACTACCATATGTCCTATAAATTTTTCTCTGATTATGTAACTAAGATCAGCCCAGTTTCTTGAAGAGGCAGCTAATTTCAGAGACATTATAATGTAGCTGTGCTCAGTGAGCTTAATGCATTCATCTTAAAACTACATGTATCTATTTCCTGAAGGAGAATCTCCCCAAGAAGCTCTTCCTGTAAATTAAACTGCAAGAATGTTACGAATCATTTTCTTGTTTGACAGCTTTCCTCGGACAATAGGTTTCTAAAGGCCTTTTTCAATAGAGCAGGGTAAGTATTAAGTGGGAATTCTACAACAAAATGTAGACAGCAGATTGGGTTCAACTAACCTAACACCATGTCCCCTCGTGACTCAAAGTAAGCAATGATAAATACTAAAGGCTCAATTTCTATACAGAGAAATCAATCACAATACTCTAAAAATAGTGACTATGCCTGAAAAATTTTGCATCACAAATACTGGTTTCATTGACTCGAAGGAGCCATTTCCCACATTGTATTTACCATTTTTGAAATCAGATTATCTCTTATAGCCTATGAAACACAATAACTTCCTGGAATCGATGACCGAGCAATGTTTGTTACCTTTCCCCAAGCGATTTGTTTTTCTGTCAGTGTCTGTGGAAGTCCTTTAGAAAGGCTCTCTCTACCAGACTCCCCCGATACCCATATTACTTATACTACTCTAGGACTCAAGCTTGAGTTAAGCAGATGAGGCTTTATTTTTTAGTATTATTTCTTTAGAAAAAGATTAATGTCTAATTTAATGCAATAGACCAGATCATGGATTAAGAAACTGATTAATAAAACAATCACCCTATAATAATAAATCAAGACACTTAAAACTACCAATGATGAAAGGAACCACGCAATAGTTCATCACAACTTCCCCCTCCAACCCCTCCCCACTGTTTCTGGGGAAAAGCAATTAATGTACACAGGCAGCAAGACCTCTAGCTCCCCTGCAAGAGACCAACTACAATCCACAGTTACTGTACCCGACAGGCAAAGTTACTGCTCCTGGGCTGGACATGCAGGCAACTGTTTCAGTTACTTGTCATCTCTGTGACATCTATCTTCAAATCCTTGAGAATGGCCACTTGACACCTTGTTACTCAATGTACATAATTTTTGTAGGCTCTTCTCTTAAAGCCATCTCATTTTCACTCACTTTCAGAGGCAATGTTCTGCAATTCCTGGTGGTGAGCTCTCTCCTGAGCTTCAGAAGGACAGAGCAATCTCAAGGCCAGGCAGCCACATCCCACCGTGGGGGCTTCACCAGTACTAGCCGCAAACGGTCACTAAGGCAGTACTGCATGCTCGCGCTCTGGAGCCAGCCAGCCTGGCTTCCAACCCTAGCTCTACCATTGGTGGCTGCTGACCACCTTAAACTGCGCTGTGTGCTTTGGCTTCTGCAGCTAAACCTGGGGAGAACAGTTCCCTGCTCCTAGGGTTGTATGAAGACTGAATTAATGGACATGGGTAACCTGGAGCCATCTCTGAACACAATAAGCACTCAACAACTGCAAGCTTGCACCACCTCCAGAGTGGGTCCTCCACATGGTTCCGCAGGTGGGAGGGCACCCAGCTTTCAAGCTTAAGGAGCTCACGCTCCAGCAAACAAGCCAGGACTGTAGTGTCATGTGACACCTACAAAGGACGTCCATTCAGTGAAAGCGGTCCAAGGAAGGTAGCAGGGACTGGGTGATAGGGACTAAACACCCACATGAAAATCTGCACAGGCATTTAACAGCTTCCAAGCAGCAGTTACTGTTCAGAGTGTAAAGTGTTTGGAGGCATAAGCTAACGAACAACTGGTCAGTTCCTTCTGGTAGCCTCTGCCTGGTTCTAACATTTTGACTCTTACCCATCTAAGCATAAAAGCTCAGCTAGTCCCCCTTTGGAGTGATGACTGTGGCCACAGCCAGTTTGCTGCAGGGGAAGGAGAGGCAAGCCACCACTGACTGTCACTCATGCACCTTGTCACTAGCAGAGTAATTACTAACTTCCTTCAAGCCCATTCTACTGCTCACAGGGAGAGAGGAGGAATCCTTGAAATCACCATGCTGACCTGGCCCAAAAGCAAAACCTATGTTCTTTGGGAGTGAAAAAGCCAAATCTAACAAAGTACAACACTTTCTTCAGGAGTTACCATCCAAGCACCCCAAAACTACTAGTTTTAAAAACAAAAGGAAATCATAAATCTCTCTCCAAAGTACTCAATCCTCAATCTTCAAAATCAAGGGAGCCCAGCTAAGGCGTGACGCTCCTCATGCTCAGGAGGCTCTGTCCCTACTCAGGTAAGGGCCCAGCCTTGATCTCGGGCACCCTGTGGCCATCACCGAGGAGGAAGGCTGGTCCCAAGTGCAGTGCAGCTCTTTGGAACAGAGCTTAGACTAGAACCTTCACGAACAAACGCCTCATAAACCACCAACTGGAAATAAATTTTACTACACCTTAAGTTATACAGTCCAGAACCAGCGCACAGTAACCTCCCTGAAACATCTCACCTCCTGTTACCTCTTATCAACATTTCTTTATGAAAGTTGAGTTTGGGCATGACCAGCCTCTGGACCAGCCTCTGGATCAGCCTCTTTATTCTCATTGCTGAGCACTAATTGCTAACACTTACATTTCCCTTTATCATCATCACCTTCTATGGTAGAATACAGTTCAAACTGATATTTGCGCAACCATCTGACAGAATGATGAGGAGTTATAAATGTGTTGTAAGGCCAAAGCATATGTGGATTAAGATAGAAAGCTTTGAGTACACACAACAATTAAAAAAAGTGGGTAATTACCACAAAGCAATTTTAAGAAAGATAATTCAGAATACCAAACTTCTGATAAGTTCAAAATTTTACTGTCGAGGTTTAAAACTACCCAACAGTCCTATCAGTTTAATTCAGAAAATAAAATATTTCTGTCAGGACTTGCTTTTAGGAAAGAATACCATTTTCAAACTCTAACATCACACTTAAAATATACCATATTAGACTTAACTCAATTTATTCAGCTTGTCAACTTCTTAAAACTGAAAGAAACCAGGAGCTGACAGAGGCATTCAGTCTTCCCACCTCCCTGCCCTTAAACAGGTTTTGCTTACTCCTCATCAAAATTTTGAGTAAGTGGAACTGTCACCCATTTGGCACATGCAAAATGAAAAAAGGTAAAACACCTTAAACAAACATAGAAGAAACAATCAATAAACTAGGTCACATAAAATCTCCAAGAACATACATCTTTACAAAAATTTCTTGGAGCACTGTTTCACTTGCTTAATAAACTGGGCACTGTTTGTCCCATGGGCCAAGGAGTGCCTGATGTCACACTGCCAGGGAGAGGTGGTGCAGGACGGGGGTGCAAAGGTCACCGGCAAGGCCAAGACTGAGGAAAGATGACAAGACCCCTGACCAGAGGCTGTGAGTTACTTGGGTCAAGAAAGATGCACCTCAAGTAAAGACAAAAAAGCATTTTTTATGAGACATTTAAAGGTTCACAATGTTCAGTAAGATGGTTGGACAAAAAAAGTCACCATATGGCTCTGAATCTAGAACACTAATTAAACTTCTGAGTAAGCATCAGCTCTACATTCAATTATGATTACGGGAAAGAATGTAAGCATTTCTTTTACTCGAAGATGACGTGCAGGTTTGTGGGAAGCTGGGGCAGGACAGAGTCCGAGCCTCCCTTCTACCACCTTACAACTTTGCGCCTTGGCGCACTGACGGCAATAATGAAGGAAAAGACCCAACACAAGCTTCAAGAGAAAAGTCTGGAGACTTTAAAATACACGACTAGAGAAACAGACAACGAGACTGAAGAATGCCAGAACCTCACAAAGCGACCGCAGGGATCATGCAGTCCGGCCCCCTCTCCGACGGCCGCACGGGTGCCTGGGGAGCTCGGGTCCGGCGCGGTGTCCCACCCCGGCGGCTCCGCAGCGACGACGATTCTCGGCGTGAGCCCGTCTCAGCAGGGATTCCGTGCTTGCGCCCCAAGGCGGGCGGCAGCCCCGGCCGCGGGAGGCTCGGCGCTCGCAGGCGCGGTGACCTTGGGGCCCTTACATAAGCCCGGCCCGGCCCCGGCGCCCCCGCTCGCCCGCCGGCCCAGGCGCGACCCAGTCCCGCCAGGTGCGCACGGAGCTCACCTTCCGCCACATCCTCGTCCACGGCCCCCTTGACCTGCGAGAAGCACCACTGAAAGTCGTTGCCAACCACCGGGCAGCCGCCGCCTCCGGCTCCTGCGAACACACCGGCGCGTCAGGCCCGCGCCCCGGCCCCACCCGGCCCCACCCGGTCCCGCGCCCGGCCCCGGCCCCGGCCCCGCGCGCGGGCACTCACCTGC
>JAQQAC010022981.1:1305891-1316061 GCA_029783875.1 Phataginus tricuspis
CACACACACACACACACACACACACACACACACACACACACACACACTTCCTGGCTCTATCCACAAAAATGGCCTTGAAGCCATGACTCTTGAATGGCCTGAGCACCTCTGTGCTTAGATTTTGGTTTTTAGGTACAGTCTCCACTACCAGGAAGCAGCGCTCACCCTGATCTGGGGTGGAGAAGTTCCCAGATGAGCCCATGAAACAGCAAAGGGAGGCGTCAAGTGCTCTGAGAGGCACAGGAGGAAGATCTCCTGCCAGAGGCAGAGCCTGGCGCTGATCCGCCATCTCCACGTGGGCGCCTTCCATCCCCAGAAGGGTGTCATCTCCTGGAGGAAGCAGGTCAGGGAGAATCGGGGCGGGGGCGCCCGAGGACCTGGTGCCATTGTGCTGGGGCTGCCGGGGGCTGCCCCAGAGTTGCCGGGCCAGCATCCAGGCCCACCTTCCATCGCCTCCCGAGCCCCTGGGTGGGCATGGGGAACCCTGGACAAACTCAGGTCCCTAGTCGTATCTTGAAGGTGTCCCTCAACCAGCATAAGCCCAATAAGGTATGACAGCGCCCACTACATAGAGTTTAATCTTTAAAAAATCTACTTTAGAAATGCAATTTTTCTTTTTTAAAAAAAGATGGTTTGATTAAATCCAACCTGCCTCTTCAATAGCCTGGCAACGTTTCCAGATTAAAAGAAAGCTGGAGCGGCAGAGGGGACCAAAAGGGCGGCCCTGGGAGTAAAGGGGCCAGCGGAGGAGGCAGGAGCCCCGGGCGCTGCGGGGGGGCACGGGAGGGGCTCGGCGGGCAGGCGGCGGCAGCTCTGAACGGAGTGAGGAGGGTCCTGGAGGAGAGAGGTAAGAAACGGCGTCATCAGAGCCGCAGTGTGGGCAGAGGCGCTGCAGGACACTTGCCCCCACCGCTGATTCTGGAATATAACTTTAAAAATCAATTTAAAAGAGGGGATAGTAACTAAGAGTAACTCAGCAAATGTTTCATAGAGTGGAACTTCAGCTTGCTAGAGGACATCTACAAAGACCCTACAGCTCACATCATGCTCAGTGGACGACTAGATGCTTTCGCCCAAGACAAGCACTAAGGCGAGGCTGTCCCCTCCCCCACTCCTCTTCAGCACAGGCTGGAAGTCCCGGCCGCTGCAGTGAGCCAAGAAAAGGAAATAAAGGTATATGAACTGGGAAGGAGAAAGCAAAACTGTCTTTCTTCACAGGTTGCATGACTATGTGTACAGAATCTAAAACAGCTGACAAAAACCTCCTGGAACTAATAAGCAATTATAGCAAGCTTCCCAGGATACAAGGTTAACATACTTAAGTCATTGTTTTACTGTATACCAGCAATGAACAAATGGGATTTGAGATGAAAGATAAAACACTATTTATGTTAGCATCAAAAAGAAACATTTAGGTATAAATCTAACAAAATATGTACAAGAGCTCTATAAGAAAAATGACAAAACTCTGATGAAATAAGTCAAAGAAGAATTAAATAAATGGAGAAATATGTTCATGGATAGGAAGACTCAGTATTGTCAAGATGTCAGTTCTTCCCAGCTTGATCTGTAAGAGTCCACACTACCCAATCAAAACCCCAGCAAGTTGTTTTATAGATATCAACAAACTGCCTCTAAAATTCATACGGAGAGGCAAAGTTTCCAGAATAGCCAACACAATATTGAAGAAGAATAGAGTAGGATTGACACTACCCAACATCCCTGTAAAGCTGCAGTAATCAAGACAGTGCGGTATTAGTGAGAGGACAGAGACATAGATCAACAGAACAGAATAGAGAGCCCAGAAACAGACCCATGTAAAGAGAGTCAACTGGGCTTTGACAGAGGAGCAAAGGAATCACTGGAGAAAAGATAGTCTCTTCAAGAGGCAGTGCCAGAACAAGGGGACACTGATGAGCAAAAGTGAACCTGGACACAGACCTTGCCCCCTTTACAAAATATAACTCAAAATGAATCACAGACCTAAATGTAAAATGCAAAACTGTAGAACTTCTAGAAAATAACATAGAATAAAATCTAGGTGACTTTTGGTTTGCAGATGAGTTTTTAGATGCAGCACCAGGTATTACCCATGAAAGACAATGTGTGAGTTAGGTTTCATCAGAATAAAAACAACTTCTTTGTGAAGAGTGCTACTAAGAGAATAAAAAGACAAGTCACAGACTGGGAGAAAATATTTGCAAAGGATTTGAGTCCAAAATAAAGAGAAGCCTGGGGAAGTTGGGTGGGTTGGTATCTTATGTCCTGTGGCTGCTGGGACAAGTTACCACAATCCTGGAGGCTTAGAACAACGGGAATGTGTTCTCTTACAGATCTGGAGGCTGCAGTCCAAAATCAGTATCAGTGGGACAAAAATCAAGCTGTCCACAGGGCCATGCTCCCTCTGGGGGTTGAGGGGACATCCGTTCCCTGCCTTTCCTAGCTTCAGAGGCCGCTGGCCATCCACAGCTCATGGCAGCATCACTTGTCTGCCTGACTTCATGTGACCTCTCTCTGTGTGTCTCCCTCTCCAACAGGGACACTAGTGATGGACCATCCAGGCAATCCGGGGTCATCTCATCTCAAGATCCTTAGCTTAATCACATCTTTTTCCAAATAAGGCCACGTTCACAGGTTCCCGAGAGGAGGACCTGGACCTGTCACAGTTTAGGGAGCTGTCACCGTTTCCCAGTCAGCATTGTGCAGGGTTAACATTGGGGAGAACATGAGAGACCCAGACTCCCAGGGGAAGGCAAGGAGATGCAGCTGCTCCTGACTGAGTTTAAGAGTTTGGGTTCAGTCTGGAAAGAAGGCGCTCTGCTCAACGGGGACGCAAGCACAGGAGACTCTGACGCTACATTGCTGTTCACGGTGTGCACTACAAGGCCTCCTTGATGCTTTCTGAGAGGCTGCAGGGAAAATGTTAAAATGTATTTCCCTTTTGGATGTCAGCTCTGTTTCTTTGCTGTGTTTCTTCTACATGCAGTGTGGAACTCGGACAGACGTCTCAATGATGAGGAAAACTTCATATGAAAAGTCACAAAACAGGAGGAGAATGTGGGTGAGCTCCAGCCATGTGGCCAGTTGCAGGGGCTCTGGGACACAGGTGAGACCCAGTAGGACCCTCTGGGGCTGAAGAGGAAGGAGCTGGTGGGTTTCTGTGGCCAAAGCTCGGAAGGCAGGGCTGGCTGGGCTCTGTGACCACCTCCTGACACCAGTGAAGGTGGAATCGGGATGCTCGTCCCATTTCCAAACATCAGCTCAGCCCCTGCCGTGCTCTGAGCCTGAGCTCTGCGCTGGGGACCACAGGCGGGCTGGGTCTCCACCCTCCAGGAGCTCCCAGTCCAGCCGGCAGTGGGCAAACGGGCATAGTCCAGGACATCCTGGGAAGGCTTGTTGTCGAAGGAAGCTGACAGACTCCCATGGCAGAAATCAAGCCCCAGTCCCTCTGCCTGTGTGTTGGTGGGCAGGCTGGGGGTCCTGGCCAGGGATTCTGTGTCCCTCAGGCCCCAGCAGAGGGTAACACAAAACATTATGGTCAGGCTGTTTATTAAGGAGGCAACCACACACAGAAGCTCAGCTACAGAAATGTTTGCAAATCAGACTTCACACGGTCTAAAAGGACTGACATAATGTCAGAATGGTTGCCTGTACATTCAATAAAATAAACTTACATAGTCTAGATCATTCTGGAGCTGTACAAACATCTGGGCCCCTTATGGATCTAATTTCCTTTCAAAAAGCCTTTCTTCTGTGGACCCCTAGGATCCCCTGCTACAGGTGAGGAGACTGAGGCCTGGCCAGATGAAGCCCCTTCCCCAAGTTCCCAGGGCTGGCAGGGACGCAGGCTCAGAGCCTGACACCTACTGCTCCCGCCTCTCCTCCCCTCCCAGCTGACCACCCTCTCCCCTCCGCCTCTCCTGGGGCGGGCTGCGGGTCCACTGGGAGAGAGGCTGGGGCAGGGTTTGCAGTCCTAGCCGCAGGACAAGAGGGTAGCCAGGGAGTGGGGAGGGGTGGCTGTGAGTGGAGCAGGGAGCGCATGTCTCCTCCAATGGGAAGTGAGACCCACTTCTATGCCCTTCAACTCCACACTTGGGCCTGGAGCCCAGGACCATGCCCAGAATTGACCACGCTGGAGCCCAGGACTCCTGTTCTTGGGAGCCAGAAGGGAAGCTGTGCTTTCCAAGCCAGCCCCTTTCTGAAGGCTTTGCCACTGCACTTCCTGGACCCTCAAGGCCACTTGGGCAGAGAGTGCCCCATTGCAGACCCTGGGACCGGAGGGGGAAGGGATGGCGTCACTGACCATCAAGGTCCCCGGAGGAGCCAAGCCACAGCCTCTGCTGAAGGCCTCGTGCTGAGGCCAGTGGCTGCCAGGAGGCAGGGAGCTGCTGGGCGTGGAAGGTGACCACGGAGCATGCAGGCCTGGGGCTGGGGCTGTGCCTACAGCCCAGGATAGAGACACAGCATCTGTTGCTGGGCCTTCCCCCTCGGAGGGGCAAAACATGCGCAGTAGGGCAGCCTCCCGAAGGGGCGGGGAGCGCAGCCTCTGGCTCATTTTCCCAAGTCCGGTTGGAGGGTGGGGGCCTGACCTCCTCAGCTCCACCACTTTATCCTGTGGGGTAGACACCCTGGGAGCAAATGCCCTCCCTGACTGAAGGGCTCGGCACCCACTTCTCCCCGGGGAGGAGAGCCCCTGCCTAAGCAGCCGGGAGGCTGGCTGCTGCCCGAGCAGGATGTGCGTGTGGGCCTCCGGCTCAAATACATAAAATGAGAAGGAAGCTGCAGAAGGTGCCACGTGGATCAGGAAATGACAGGTGAGCGTGAACAACACGGGCAGTGCCCGTGGACCATCCGTGAGGGCGCGAGGAGGTATCCCAAGGTATTGCTGATTTTTGTAGGACTTGTGTTAATTTGTTTGCAGAAGAATGAGAATGTCTAAAATGAGAGTGTTGTTGACAGTTATCAGGCCTTCTGGGTTCTATTTTCCGGGATTACGCCCCTTCTCTGTCTTTTCCGTCTTATTTAACTTTCCCTGTTTTGAGACGTGGAAACTTAGGCCCTTGCCTGCTTCCTTAGGAAGAAGAAAAAGAACGCAAAGAAAACGCCCATTTCTCCTGAGTCTCGTGAGCGCTGCATGGCCCCCGGGCAACAGGTGGCGTCTGCAGGGGTGGGGGGCTGGAGGCACTCCTCTTTCACTGCAGCTGGCTTCCTCTGGAGCTCCAGCAGAGTGGCTTAGGGTCTGCCTCGGGGGCTGGGGGGTCTTCAAAAGCTTTGCAGACATGGGTTTAGAACCTTTCTTCCATTTTCGTGTCACAAATGAGGCCTGGTAAATTGAAAGGAGAGACGTTCAGTTTCCAAATCATTGATTAATTCAGCTGGGGTCTGGACCCCTCCTTCAGTCCTTTCCAGGGATCCCCTGGTTTTGCAATGTTGCCAGGAGGAGCCCCACGGAGGGCCTGGGCCCCTACAGCCCAGCAGAAGAGCCCGTCCACCATTCTCTAGGACAAAGAGCACCTGGTTGCCCTTCCTTTAGACTGCTAGCACACTGAGGGGAGCGACCCCATTCCCCAGCACCAAGGAAAGTGGATGGGGCACCTAGAAGGTGCTTTAGAGGAGGTGCTTTAGAGGAGGGTGGTTGGGGAGTTAAGGTCCCACCCAGCCCCTTCGCTTTCACCTGGTGGAGGAGGTCAGAGCCTCAGATCTGAATACAGCACTGAGCCTGGCTTGGGCACCTCATTTCCCACCCTTGGCCCAGGCCTCCCTGGATGGGGAGGTGGCCAGGGAGCAGGGAGAGAGGGCCAGGGCATGGGCAGAGAAGGCCAGGGTGCAGAGGGCCCTCCTTATTCACATAAAGCTCCCCAGCAGGGATGGCATACTGAATTGGGCGCCCTGGACTCGATCCACTGTGATTTGCCTGTGTGGGAGCTGGCCAGCTTCCTGCCAGCATGTGGGCTCTGTGTGGCCACGGGCCAGCTCATCCCCCGTTCTGGTTGAAGCCTGGTCACAATTCCAGGGAGAGTCCCATGGGCAGCCTTCCTAGCCATGCAAATGGGGCAGCCAGGAAGGGGACCCCCAAGGCTGAGCAACCTGCCCCCCTGGGTTCCCTGGTAGTAGGGCCACCTCTGCACAAAGGCCAGGAGCATCCTGGGAGGACAGGGATCAGGTTCTGGACCCCTTTCTTCATGAGGTTCCACACCCGGAAGCTTCTCTGATGGGTTGGGAGGTTTGGGTCTGCCTGCCAGCCAGCCAGCCCACCTGGTTTCTGTGAGACCTTAGAGTTAGCAAAAGAGAAGCCATTTTTAACAAAATATAACTGTGTGAACCTAAGTGAAAGACAGAACAGGGCTGACTCTGTTCTTTGTGCCTAATCTCTCAGTGAGGCCTAAACTAGGCCGGAAGAAACCTTGAAAAGTCCCCTGAGCACAAGAAGGCAGGAAGGTCGTATCTCAAGGCCGGCCATCTGTGCCCAATGCTCCAGGGTACGAGATGTACGTGCCTTAAGAACATGGACAAATGGCCACTGGGGCCTGTGGACCCCAGTGAGAACTAACAACCACCCACCTGACCATAGATAACATACTTTACAAGTTACATCATTATAGTCAGGCCAGCTGAACTTAGCCAATAATAATTGTTTAACTCCCAAAATCCCCAATCAGCTTATGCTAAGTTAGAATCCCCTCTTCCGGAACTTGTAATGCATAAAACCCCTGCCTACCCTGGGCTCGGGGCTCTCACTCCTGAACCGCTGTGTGGGTGATGGGTGGGTGTCCGAGCTCGAGCTTGTAATTAAAGACCCTTGTGTGCTTGCATCAGACTCGGCTCCTTGGTGGTCTCTCGGGGATTTGCGACTTGGGCACAACAGTTTCCTCTGGTGTAGACCCAGGATGTGAGGGGTGTTGAATTCTGCAGCTGAAAGAGCACCCATGTGGTGACACGTGAGACCCGCTCTGCCCCTCACCGCCAGCCCCTTGACGAAGGATGTTTAAGGAACAAGAAGATATGACCATCAGGTTTTACTTCCCTTGCTGGACACTGTTCAACTCTCAGGTATTCTAAAGGCACAGATTTCAAGCAGGCTTCTGGGAGTGTTATTGCTAAACCTGAAGATCCATTTCTCCTCAATTTGGAGCTCATTTTATGTTCCACATTTTAATGCTTGTCATTTCAGACTGATATAGGAGATGAGGAGAAAAATAACTGATTTAGAAAAATGAGACTCCATAAACAATGTAAGTAACTATAAATGAGTAATTTGGGAGCATCTGCAGAACACTCAGCGCTCAAATGCTGGCCTGGAACGGTGGGGACACAATTCCCGAGGCGGAGGCAGGTGGTGCGCTGAGGCCGGGGCTGCTCACTGGACAGCAGTGACGTTTGCGTCTGACCTCGGGACCGGGTGGGAATGAAAGCGCTCCCCGCGGAAACTGCCTTTGCCTCATCCTGAACGCCGCAGGTGTGAGGAGAAGACAGATCTTGCCCTTGGCGAGGCCTCCGCCTGCTTGGCGAGCTTGTCTCTGCTCCTCAGGTTGGATTCTCCCTTTCCTGCTCGGTGTCCCAGACGCCCTCAGTGCATCTGGATAAAAAGGATGCATCTTGCTGGAGCACCATCTCACTCCATTGCAACACATTTAGGCATTATTTTCTGTATTAAAACAAATGAGCATATTACGGATATGCTGGAATTAAAGAAATACAGAATAAAGCTTGTAGGATATTTTCAGTAGGCAGCTCCAGGCCGAACTCCAGATCCCTGGTGCAGTTAAGTTTATTTGCCTCTGAATTTGCAGAAAGTTCCAGCAGCTCTGGGTTAGGTGTTGCCCTCCCGGCGTGGTCATCAGGCCCTGCCATTTCTCCCTGGGCTATTTTGGGTGAGTAGCTCAGCTTCCAGCCTCGGGCCTCCCTGAGTGCCTCCATTGTGAGCGCCACAGCTGATGGAGTGGGCCCTGCACCTGGGCAGGCCCATCCTGCACATCTCCTTCCCTCCCACCCGGCTGGAGAGGGTCCCCAGTTTCAGCCACCCAGGCCTTCTGATCTAGAACTTCTGTTTATCGCAATGTGAGTAGGTCAGCACTCCCGTCTGCGTACAGGATTTTGGCCTTACAGTTCATTAAAGATGATTTCCACGCCGTTTCCGGGGGGAAGAGAAGAGCCCAATGCAGACAGGGGGTAGAGCCGTGTAAAGTGCCTGGCAAGCTGTGTGCTGGAAAGGGAGGGCCACTGCAGAGCTCACCTCTGGGACGCTCACCCACCGGGACGCCCACCGCACCTGCGCCTTAGGCAAGGGGGCGGTGCCTTGGAAAGGCTGCTCAGAGGAGTCCATGTGTAGGAGGTCACATAAAAGCCGGTGTGGGAGAGTCCGGTGGCCCTGCTCCTCCCTTCTAGGACCCCTGTGGTGCGCTCTCTGGTCCAGTTGGGGGTCCACCCACTTGCCCCTCCTCCCCCCAGCGTGGGGCTTTGCAGGTGATGACCTCACATGTTTATTACCATAAATTAAGTATCCTTATTTCGGACAGTGTTAAAGTGTTTATCAGCTCTGACTTTTAAAATATTTATTAAATTAGCAGCTCAATTTTGTCCCTTGAACAGATTGAGAACCATTGTTTATTAATTTAGTCTGCTCCACATAATTGCAAGGTAAGGTCTTAAATACAGCTTATTAACACTTTAATAGGATGCCACACACTTCAACTAAGGTAAAATCCGGCATAATAATAAGAGCACTTATGAAGGCTTTTAGAGGTGAAAATGCCATGCCTTAAATGGCTGATGCTGGGGCTTTGATTAGTAAATACAGATTTCTGTCCCCTGAGATCCCTCCCCAGCAGGGGGCCAGGCCATCAGTCTTTGGAGCCAGCCTGCCCAAGGTGCCCTCCATTTTCCTGGGACACCAACACAGATGAGGCTTCCTTCGCTGCGTACACACAGGGAGCTATTCCAGAAACATCCACTGAACGTGTGGGCAGGAAGGGGGAGTCCCTGTGAGCTTCCTCCTCTTGCTTCTGGAATCGCTCAGTGTGTCCGGGCCAGTGACTAGATGGGAGGTAATTGACCCTTTAAGTGACCTTGCTACCCAGCCTGGGATAATGTGGCCCTGAGGTCAGAATTAGAATTTTACCCCTAGAAGAACTCTGCGAACAGAACTTTCTGCCAAGATGGACTATTGAACCTTTGAAATGGGACTAGAGTGACTGAGAAACTGAATTTTAAATTATAAGAAAATAAAATTAATTTGAATTTAAATGTAATAGCTCCATGCAGCTCATGTACTGTGTGGTGCACTTTAGCAGGAGGCTTGGACATTGGCTTACAGAAGAGCATGGAGCATCTGGGGCAGTCACCTACATTCCCACAGCCGGTGAGGGTCCGGCCACCGCTGTGCATGCTGGGAGAATCCCAGGCCCAACGTAGGGTCCAGATGATGCCAGGGTTCTTGTTCACGAAGCTGAAGAATGAGCTTAGCGAACACTCAAGGTAAGAGAGCAAGGTACAGGCTTTTATTTAGAAATAAAGCAAAAGGACAGGGCTCCCGGCTCACGCCAGGAGGTGACAAGAGAGTCCCGTGTTGTGCGTTGTCTAGGGGATTTTATAGGCAGATGAGGATTTTTCGAGAACATGAAAAAAAAGGCTTAGGGGTGTAGACCTGCTAGGTGGTGTCTGAACACGCAGAATTAACTTAACACAAGGAATTTCCTGCCCCAATCTCTCCCTGGGATACTGGCGTCTTGGTCTAGGAGCATATCAAAAGGCAGCCTGCCCAGCCCCTAAGGTGGGCTGAGGTATTGTCTATTTACTAAAGAGTAAGTTAAGAATCTTGCTTCTTGGAGCTAGAGGGTATTATGCTCAGTGAAATAAGCCAGGCCGAAAAAGACAAGTACCAAATGATCTCACTCATATGTGGAGTATAAGAACAAAGAAAAAATAAAAAAATAATAAAAAAATGAAGGAACAAAACAGCAGCAGACTCACAGAACCCACGAATGGACTAATAGTTACCAAAGGGAAAGGGACTGGGGAGATGGATGGGAAGGGAGGGATAAGAGGGTAAAAGGGGCATTACGATTGGCAGACATAGGGTGGGGGGGCACGGGGGGTACTGTACAGCTCAGAGAAGACAAGTAGCGATTCTCATCTCACTACGCTGATGGACAGTGACTGTGGTGGGGTTGG
>JAQQAC010022981.1:1316161-1326314 GCA_029783875.1 Phataginus tricuspis
AACTTCCTGGGTGTTAAAATGCAATCTTATCTTTAAGGTGGAATCTTTCCTGCCTTTTACTATATTGTTTACAGCTGGGTCTGCTGCTAAATTAGTTGCCCAGTTTGCAAAACCACCCCATCAGATCTGAAGGAGGAAAGACAGCACACAGGCCTGGGCCTTTAGCATGCTAAAGTGACTCTTACACATGATTATAAGTGATTAGCATAAAATAAACATGTGCTACTCTTCTTTTTCTGGGGAATATTAACTGATCTCACTGAAGAATGACCCTAGAGCTTAATGTTTAGCAGAGTTTTGGAAGGGGGCTTCCTTGCATGACTTGCTCTGACTGCAAATATCCTGCCTTGCTTTCTCCAGAGGCTCTCACCTTACTCTGACTACACCCACAGTCCCTGTCTCACAGCCACTGCTCTGCATGCTGGGAGAATGGAGCGACTTTGAAGGGGCTGCCTTAGGTCTGCTGCTTCCCTGTTGGCAAGTCCATCCTTCCTCCAGTGTCCACTGCTGTCCCTTTAAATCTTCTTATATCCGTTAATGTAGATTTAGGTCAAAATTCACTGATAATTGTTGTGGAATCACTGTGAGTCATATCCCCCATTTGTCGTCAGCTTCCCAAGAAGCCCAGGGTCCTCTCTTCCCGAAGCCTGACCGTAGCAATAGTGTCGCCGTATGGACAAGGATAGGGAGGCCACCCCACCTACCAGGCCTCAGGACTCAGAGGCCTGTCTGGAAGGCTATTTGCTGATAGCCTGTTTTTTACATTGTTTATAATCAGGGCCTTAGGTAAGGAGTCCAAATAGGCTTCCCCCTTAGTTCTTCAGGCTGGCTACGCCCTCAAATAGAGGCCTCTTCAGATAGGACCACCAAACACGTGCTATCCCCTCCTTAAAAGGGCAGAATGGGGCCTGGCCTCGGGCCTGCAGGTTCCAGGTCTGCTCTGTGGCACTAAGGGGCACGGAAGTGCCGAGCCACAGAGCGGAGGATCTCAAGGAGTCTCTTTTGCTGTGACCTCAGATGTGTTGGGCCATGATATGGGACAGTTTCAATATAATCAGGTTGAAATGTTAGTCTGTCATTGTTAGAACATAAGCAATATTCCTTCCTTCCACGGTCAGCTTGTAAAGTGCCTCCTCAGGGCTTGAGGGTCAGGGCACAAATGATGCCCTGTGGCCACAGGCGGCCTTTTTCCCGTGGGAAGCAGGCCGTGCCCTCTCAGCCCCTGGCACGGGTGTCTGCTTCATCTGACTAGCCCTGCTGTTGTCTCTCCGGGTTTATGTAGGGGCTGTCAAGGGACTCACTTTGGCCTTTTTTTTAAAGTATGTTTTATTTTTGCTTTTCTTTATTGTGTTAAAATATACACAATATAAAATTTACCCTTTTAACCATTTCAAGTGTACGGTTCAGTGACACTAAGTATATTCACACTGCTACGCAGCCACCATCCATCTCGAGAACTTTCCATCTTCCAAACCGAAGCTCTGTCCCTGCTGAGCACCCGCTCCCCGTTCCCTCCCCAGCCCCCAGCCCCGCCATCCTGTCATGTCTCTGTGATTCTGACCACTCTCGGCTCCTCACATAGGTGGACTCATACAATATTTGACCTCTTGGGTCTGGCTTATTTCACTCAGCCTGACGTCCTCAAGGTCGTCTGTGTAGTGGCAGGTGTCAGCACTTCCTTCCTTTTTAAGTTGAATAATATTCCTTTGTTTGGATAGAGCACATTTTGTCTGTTCACACACCAATGGGCACTTGGGTTGCTTCCGCCTCTTGGCTATTGTGAAAAATGCTGTTATGAACATGGCTGTGCAAACATCTGTTGGAGTCCCTTTCAATTCTTTTGGGAAAATACCCAGAGGTGGAACTGCTGGATCATATGGTAATTCTGGGTTTTTGAGGAATCGCTGCATTGTTTCCACAGCAGCTGCACCGTTTTACACCCCTCCTGTCAGTGAGCAGCGGTTCCAGTTTCTCTGCATCCTTGCTAACACTTACTGCTCACCACCCCGTCAGGATAATGGCCCCCAGTGGGTGTTAGCTGGCATCTCCTGTGGTTTGGTCACATTTCCTGGAGGATCAGCGCTGTTCATGTGCACATGGGCCATGTGTGTGTTTCTTTGGGGGAACGTCTGTTAGGGTCCTTTGCTCATTTCTGAATTGGGTTGCTTGTCTTTTTGTTCTCGACCACCTTGAACTTCAAACCCACCTTAAAATCCTATACTGCAGTATTCACACCCTTGAGACATCAGGTCTAGTGTGTCTGATTTAAGTCAGTAGATAGCTGAAGAGTGACATGGGCCAGGGCTATGGGTCAGACGCTGCTATCCAGACCTGGTGGGTGCCCCCCACAGACTAACGAGGGGCCTGGGCCCAGTTCAAAAGGAGGAACCAGGAGACATTTCTGACCACTCTTTGCCATCAGAAACAATTCTGCATCGTCTCAAACTTCAAGGTAAGAATTTGGCTGGTAGAATGGGAGAGTCATGACTATCCTTTTGCCGCAGGGAAGATCAAATCCCAGCCTAATTATATGTAAAAGTGAATTCTTTCCCCCTGAAAATTGCAAGCTTTTAATAATCGGTGTGAGAGGCACACTCCATGCACACAAATGGGGGTGTCCAGGGGTGCTGCCTGGTCAGCTTGCGCCTGCGTCGAACACTGGCACAGCCAAAGTGGCGGTGCCTTGGGCTGCTGGTGTCATGAAAATGGGAAACACCAAAATGAGTGATCCTGGGTCATTATTTAATCAGGGGAGAGACCAGGGAGCTAATCGGCTCCAGGAACAGGACTTAATGAGGAGAAAAAAAAGCAAAGGTGAGCAAACTGACGTGGAGCCACTGGGAATGTGTGATGAGCACTGGGGTCCTGGCCCGCCCTGCTCCGGTGCCTTGGCAGTCACGGGCTGCGGGCAACTGCTTTGGTAAGGGCTGATGTCAATGCTAATGGCCTGGCATTCGTTCAGTTCCTGGCAATTTACAGCCTTCCCCTTCCGCTCGGATCCTTTCAGGACCTGGGAGGAGGCCACAGGCCTCCGCGGGGAGGTCCACCCAAGGCCAGGAGCAGAGGGGGTCGGGCCCAGCCCTTGTCACCAATCCCTCCCGCCCACACCCAGGGCAGGCGCAGAGCTTGGCAGATCCGCTTTTGCTCAAGGCCACCCATGGAGTGAGAGGCAGAGCTGTGGCCCCTCGGACCTCGCCTGTGCCCTGCCTCCCTGGGAGACCTGTGAGGGACCAGAACATTTAACTGCAGGTGTTGGCAGGCTGCAGAGAGCCTGGGCTGGCTGGGGCCCTTCGGCAGGGGCCACCCCTTCTCAGAGCCCGGCAGGTAGGCCAGGCGTCCATCCTGAGCACCCAGCTCAAGTCCAGCTGGGAGTGTCTGCTAACATGAGCTCTTCCTCAGTGGGGTCCATGCTCACTGCTGTTGCAGAGACACGAGCCCTGGAAGGTTCCAGAATAGCAGGCGGGACACCCCGGTGCTCCGGCAGAGGGAGTGACCCCTGCATGCAGCGTCCTTGCTCTGGGGTGCAGGGGCTCTCATTCTGTGCCGGTGGTGGGCTTCCCGTCTCTTGCCTAGAACAACCACCTGCTTGGACGGGGCCCTTGTTTGTCTGGGGCCTGTGCTTCGGCCCCTGTTGCCCAAGAAAAAGCTGAGCTGATTCCTTAATTTTTAATTCCAACTCTCTTAAACAGTCTTGTTTCTATTCATGAAATTGATGTCCTTTTGGGGTTTCTGCTCCATCCCCAGTCCCTGGAGACCCTCAGCAAATACTGGGTGTTGAATCAATACAGAGAGACCTGGACAATTTGCCCCAACATTGTGTCACTGGGATGTGTGTGGTCACCCAGAGACGGCGTTCTGCCAAATAACAGGAGTCTGCTCCAGACAGGAGGAACTTAGAAATGCCATTTAAAAAAATCTTCAGTGTAAGAATCCAATTGCTTTTGCAGAGGGACATACATTTCCAGATATGAGCCCACCCTGAATCGTGCCTTGTCATCAGGCGTCAAGTGGGCCAGAGCAAGGCCTTGAGGAGCCGGGGCTGGGTGTAGTGGGGGGAGGGCCCCAGGGACACTGAAGCCTGCATTTCAGCCCCTCACCCAGTGGGGGGTGAGCACTGCTCCCCAGGCCCCAAAGGGCTTTGATGAGAACTCCCACAGCATGCTCCGGAAAAGAAAGCCTCCTTGAGAAAACCACCCAGAGTGAGTCTGTGACATCTGAGCTGTGACCCGTGCATAAAGCAGACCAGTTAGCAACCGAGGACAATGGAGAAGACTGCTGTCCCTGCCCTGAGAACACAGCACGGGCTTGGGGCGGCTCCGGACCTGACACAGGGGCCGGCTTCCCGGCTCTGCTTGCTGGGGAGGGACATGGAGCACCCTCCCCAGGCGCCCTGAGCAGCTTGGCTGCAGTCTCCCTGGCACCTGAGCTAGTTCCAGGGAGACTCTCTGTCCCTCATCCTGCCGGGGGTGAGGGCACGGTGAGGAATTGGCCTCTGCAGGCAGAACAGCCTACTTCTGTCTTCCACTGATGGCATTTCCGGGAGGCCTGGGCTCTGGTGAATCCCCCACCCCTACAGGCTGTGGTTCCCGTTCCACGACTCCTCTGCAGTGTCTCCCGATGAAGAAGGGTCATTCTGGATGTCGCCTTGAATTCAGAATGAGACCAGAATGACTTGCAATCACATGTTCACCTCTAGTTTGCGTATTTGCAAAGCATGTTCATTGGACATTAAACACATAGAATAGAAATCGGATTTCAATTTGGCAGCAGAAGGACATAAGGTCAGAGAAGAAAACAGGGTTTATGGATTTATGCATGCTCAGGGCTCGGGTTTAGCTCAGAACTAGTTTCAGACATCCTGACCTGGCCAAAGCTGGGGTTCCTGGGAGTGTCCCCTTGGAGGAGCTGGGTTTTATTCCCCCAGAATTCACCACCAGTGGCCGGGGTGAAGGCAGTGTTAGCATTCTTGGGGGCTCGCTGGCTGCTTTGCACTCGGCGGTTTTCCTTACGTCATCTGGGGACCTGCTGTGAGCTGGTTGGAATCCCGCTGCCAGACTTTCTAAGTGTCCTCCTATCTTCACCTTTATTCTTAGGGTTGTCATGAGCGTGTTATCAAGTAAAATGTCCCTTATCAAGATTATGACAACAGAGTCTATTTGGTAATTAACTGAAAGGCAGTTTTACGTTGAAGGAAGATACAGAGGGTTTACTGCTCAGAGTTTCATTCTTGGAGTATCAGATATGAAATGAAATTAGCTAACAGGAAAGAAGTGCATCACAGAGCATCCAGGAGAGCTGTCAGGGCCAGATGTGCAGGAAGTGGTTCCATCCTCTGGTTGAGCTAAAAAAACAAAACAAAACAACACCCCTTCTACTGGGAGAGCTCCAGGTTCTTGGAATGGAACCTTGCCATCTGGATGGTTTTCACTTTCAATGGTTGCTGGGACCATACGGAGGAGCTTGGGACGGCCTCCCTGACGCCGTGTGGTCATGAATCGCCACATCCGAGATGAGCTCCTTGTCAAACGCTCTGGTGCGTTACCAGGGTTTCAGGGAAATCCCTTTTTCCTTGGTGTGACTGTCTTGAAAAGTGGGTTCCAGGAACAGCCCCCTTCCTGGGTCAGGGATGCTGCCAGTGAGCACCTTGCAGACCAGGACGTTTTTCCTTTGGGGTCCCCCTACAGTGGGGAAAGCCTGGGGATGTCCACGTTTGCTGCCTCGTACACTGCAGTGTGACAGCCAGTCACACACACCTGCCGAGGGTGAGTCCAACAGGGCTGGTGAGCCCTTTGGCTGGGGTCCCTGCCTTTAATACTGGTCCCCTCCTCTGCTCAGGGTCCACGTGAGTGCCCATTCACCTGGGCTCGGCTTCGCTTGTGGCCTCCGTGCCCGGCACTCCCTGCCTGCAGGAGGACAACCATTTCTTCACCTCTCCACTGGCTTTTGGGTCTCCTTGTCTGTGGATGACTCATCACAGCCCCCCCACCCCCGTGTGCAGGCTGTGTGTTCTTTCAGTTTATCTTAAGATGGGGGAGTCCTGGGCCGTCCAGGTCGGTCCAGTGCTATCACAGGTCCTGAAATAAGGAGGAGGGACCTGCGTGAGAAGCCCTCCCCTGCACGTGGGTGGCTTCAAAGATGGAGGGAGATGTGGGCCAAGGAATTCAGGCTTCTCTAGAAGCTGGAAAAGGCAGGGAAATGGTCCCCCCAGAGCCTCCAGAGGAACCAGCCACGCTGAGACCTTGCGGTCAGCTGGTGAGACCCGTGTGGACTTCTGACCTCCAGAACTGGGAGTGGTAAGTCTGTGCTGTGTGATCCATGAAGCATGTGCCGGCCTGTGCATACAGCAGCCACAGGAACTCATGCAGACACTGCTAAACAAACCCAGGGCCTTGCCTGGCCCCCGAGGACCCAAGGGCGCCTGAGGCCACCCTCCTGCTGTGCCTGGGGGCACCGGGCCCATGGCTTCTCCCAGATTATCTCCTTTCTGCCGGTCGCTCACTCCTCCCGCAGCCCCGGCTCCCTGGCCCTTTCTGCAGCGCACATGCTCTGCCCTTGCCTGGAGCGCCCTCCCCAGCTTCTGGCAGCCGTCCCCTGGCCTCCTTAGTCCCTGCTCATCTTTTCCCAGCAAGACCGTCATCCACCTGCATGAAGCCTAGCCTCGTGCCCCCTCTCCTGGTGAATCTTCCTTCCAAGCCCTTATTGCTGCTCAGTCTTGTTCTGTTCGTCCTGTTTGCTCCCTCCCTCCCCCGACGGATGTGAGGGGGCCCCTCCTTCCTCAGTGGGGTCCCAAATTGCTGCTGGGGCCTGAGTGGCTGGATGGGGATGGGGTCTTCCTTCTGGCTGCTGCCGTCTGCAGGTGCCTCGGCCCTCATCCCGCCCTCACAGCTGTCTCTGCCATTCGGGGTGCTGCGGGTATTCTGGGGCACAGTAGGCCGACGGCTGCTAGAGCCTTGTTCGCTTTCCGGCGGCGCCACTTCCTGGTCAGCAATGCTGATGCCCTGGCTTTCCCAAAACATTGTCAGGGCCTCTTTGCTGTTTCCGTAAGAGATGCTAACATGAGAATTCTGTAAATCTTCCTCCGTCAAGGTAGTGATTCTGGTGAAAACGGGGGCTGGTCGTTGGTTCTTGGGAGAGTTCCGGCTTCAGATATGGCCAATTGACTGCTGGTCATATGGCTGGTTAATGGAAATTCTTTGTTTTTAAAGACATTCTAGAAAATTTACCTTCTAACCTTTAAGTCCCAAGATGGAGGTTCAATTTCACAGGGAGCCCGCTCTCCCCTGAGCAGTTGCACTCCCAATGCGCAGAGCTGACCACCTGCCTTCCCAACTGGCCTCCGCAGAGCTGGGGTGGGCCTGCTGTGCTTTCCAGCCTCAGGACTGAGGATCTCAGGGGCCACCCCGACTGTGTGGGTGCTGGGGGACAGCCATGCCCCGCGACTCCGAGGCAGCTCAGCCTCTTGGGGCCGCTGAGGACTGGCCATTCTCCGAGGGGGTGCTGCTCCCCTGGCTCTGTAGCCGTGACCTTCCTGGCGGCCACCCATCTTAAGTAGGTTTATTTATCAAGCCCCCAATTACAGGTCTGTGCATACAGATTATTACAGTAGCTGGGGCACCAGAGGATAGGCTTTACCAGCCTGCCTTCTTGCAGCGACCTGTAGCTTATTTTCATACGTAATTTTAATCTATTTTGATAAAATTAGAGCTACACTTGGCATCCTGCTTTTCCCTGGATTTGCAACATGTTTTTGCACCATTTTTAGTGACAGCCTAATATGCGCCGCCCCTGACCCCCAGGGGAGGGCACACGAGCTGCTCCCCGGGTTCCCTGGGCCAGCACAGGGACTATTTCTATGCAAATCACGCAGCTATTCAGCATCGTTCTCTAGATTCAACTCTCAGAAGTGCAAGAAACGGGTCAATAGGTGGTGTTGCCAGTTTCTTTAATCTTGTTTGCATTTAGAGTCTTCTCTCCCCTGGTGCCTCTGTTTCATGTCTCCTCTCCTGTGCTCCTGGGGAGAGGTTCCCGGAGGCAGCTTTGCTCCAGGCCGTTCTGTTAACTCTCGCTTGCTTGTGTGCTTTCTGCGGTCAGCTGCTTGAGGGGTCCCATCCACTGGCTCTGCTTCTGGGGAGGCCAGAGCAGGGGTAGCCGGGAGACCAGGGTGAAGTGGGTCTTGGCCCCTCACCCACCTGTCTGGGAGGTGTGCCAAGACCATGGGCCATGTATGGGGTCTGCTGCGGCCCGGGGAGATGAGGGCGCCGTTGGGTGGGTGTGGGGCGGCGGTAGGTCCTCTGTGCAGGTGGCCTGCGGGGTTCAAGCTCCTCCTGGGGCGCGGGAACAGAGGTGCCGTTCGCTCTGCAGGCAGCAGAGGGCAGTGTCCCAACGCGGATGGCGGGAGTTCATGCGGGGCGGCACCTGCTCCAGTTCAGCGGCTGGGGGATCAAGGCTGGCGTCCTAGGGTCTCGTGTGTTCCCCGAACACCCCTTAACTGAATCAAAGGCTTGGTGTGATATGGAGAAAACGGTTTCATATCTGAAGTTAGCAAACCTTCCGACATGATGGAGCAAGACCCTGAGATGAAGAACGCGGTGGAGTTGCTCTGGTCACCCAGTGACACGGATCAGTGCGGCCAATGCTTGGGTACCTGCGGCGGCAAAATACATTTCTAAGACCTAAGTCATTCCCTGTACATATCCCAAACCTTAACTTCCGTGGAAAATAAATCCTTTACGCATTGACAATCAGTGATGAATGTGTTACTAATTAACGGGAAAACGGTTACATATTCGACACTGTTGCAGCCAGCACTTCCCCCAGTGTGACCGGGATGCCCCGCTCTCAGTCTTTCTGTCTCCAAATTGTTCCCACCACTGTCCTGTTCCTTTTTCTAATCCTGACTTGTCTTCACATCATTTTTGCCCCAGAATTTCTTTTTCTTCCTAGTTTTCAATCTCTTCTCCATCTCCCCACTTGTTAAATCCCTGAATCCGTCACAGTGTGGAGCCAGTTTCTTTCCTCTAGGCAGTAGTTATTAAATGTGATCTCTTTTTCCCCTTTTGTGATTTAATTCATTAATTTATTTTACTTTTTGGCCTCCGACTCAGAAACCTTTTTAAAAAGCACCCGTTAAGTGGCTCTTTACACGTGTGTGAATCTCCACAGCTGGCGTTCTCCTGGGAGAAAGCAGCCGTTGATGAAATAAGGATGTTTCCGCCTCTGCTCAACACAGGGTCGGCATGAGAAAGCCCACCGAGGGTCCCGCTCTCCATTTCCCTGCCAGTGGAGGATCTGGAGGAAAAATCACCTCCTATACTGACGTTGGCTGTGTAGACACGGCTGCCGTGTTAATACATTCCAGAATCTAGCCCTTGTTTTCAGTGTCTTAAAGAAATTTAGTGATTTTATAGATTTGCGTTCCAATTTTCTGACTATATTTGCCCTCCAGGAATTATTTTATTTACTAAGCTTCAATTACATTTTCTTAAAACAACTATATGCAGATGCACAAGTGAAGCCACCCAGGAAATTTACGTGGTCTCCTAAATTTCCAGCTCTGACCTACCTGATGGCAGCTAGTTGCTTTTGTCCCCAGCTTTATTGCCTGCATTGACTCCTCCATCCCCACAAACTCTCAAACTTAACTTTAAACACCTCTAAGAATAAGTAAAAAAAGTTCCAGTTGAAAACAGGATTCTTTGTGACCTTGGGTTTGGTACTTGTGACGCCAAAACCAGGAACCATAGCAGAAACACAAACTGAACTTCGTTAAAATTATCTTCTCTAAGATGCTGTTAAGAAAAGGGCAAGTCAAGCCACATGTGGGGAGAAAATCTTTACAAATCACGTATCAGAGAAAGACTTATATTCAGAACTAAAAAAATGTACATGGAAAACAAATGCATGAAGAGAAGTTTGACATCATTAGTCATGGGGAAAATGCACATTAAGCCATAAGGAAATAACACTGTTAGAATGGCTAACACGCAACAGATAGACAATAACACGTGACAATACCAAGTGCTGGTGAGAAGGGGCCGTGGCTGGGATTCCTACACCAGATGGCAGGAGTGAGTCAGCCTGGCCACTGTAGGGCCGTTCCCCGTGAGATGGGGCAGTTCCCCGTGAGATGGGGCAGTTCCCCATGAGATGGGGC